>CAAKHD010002105.1:8292-43292 GCA_901007705.1 Fistularia tabacaria
GGCCCCCCGGGGGGGCCTGCCCCGCCAGGCCCCCTGATGATCATAAGGGGCCAACAACCCCCTTAGCCAACCATGCCCTTTCAACAAAAATATTGAAAAAAAAAAAAAAAAAAAAAAAAAAAACCCTTGTCGACGGTAGAGGCGCTTAAGAGCAGCGTTGGCACGGGACGGTAGATTTGAGCCGAACGGCGTCTGCGATGATGTGAGCCTGACACACTTTCTCTGTCTGTATGGGAAAAATCCTCCCTTCAATGGAAACACGCAGACGTGGAAGTGAAACAGATTTACTACCCGAGTCCCATACATGGGAAAAATGCTGCTTCTGATTGGTAGCCTGGTTGCTGTACATTTTGCCTTTTCTTTTTATTTCTCATTTGTACTTTCCTGTGCGACGCTTAAACTTCAAACTATTCAAAAATTGCCCTTCTTTTCCAATCATTTTAATGATTTTCTTTTTTTTCTTTTCTCATGTAATTCATATTAAGTTGGGATTTAGAAACAAAGATGATCACATAAAAAAAAATTTTTTTTTAGATTAAATCAAATCCAATCAAAAACATGACTAACCCAAAAATCCGCTCAATCTGCTATCACACAGTGGTGAAACCTGTGGTTTCCGGACCTGGCAGTCCCAGTAATGGACGAATGTTTTCCCCCTTCTTGACTTTTTCCTTCTCTCCCCTTCAAGATACAGGTACCGCGGTCGCTCTCAGAACATATAAAGGTAGAACTCTATTAAAGAAGTCTTTCCCTCCCCTTGTCCTCCTCCTCATCACCTCCATAGGTGTCTCCATCCTCAGTGCCTCTTCCTTGTTAGGGGTAAATTCAATCTGTCCCTGTCAGGTTTAATCAAAACACCCACAAATTCAATTTAGCTGGCTATGTGGAGGTGGCAGCGGTGGCTTCTGTGTGTGTGAGCGGAGGTTGTCGTAGCGCGAAGACGTCTGGAAACCGAACCGGGTGTGTTTTTTGTTATTTGTTTTTTTTTTTGTTGTTTTTTTTGTACAAACATCCCTTCAGACGGAAGACGACCTCAGGCCACTGTCAGCAGCCTCTGCACCGCCGAGCAGAAAGGCTCTATTTTGGTCCAAACGGGGAGTGCCAGTGGTGTTTCCAGTTTCAGCTTGCTGCAGCAGGAACCGTTCTTCCTCTTCTCACCCGTCGCCAAATTAGCAACCTGCGCCTGTTTGCGCTCCGGTGAGCGTGTTTGTCCGTTTTCTTCAGATTGGAACGGGCGTATGGATTAACGAGGGGGGAGCTGGTGCATCATGGGGAACTATTACGCGGTTAAAGATAAAATTGTGACAAAAAGAGTGACAGCGCCTCCGGAAGGGGGGCACAACAGCTGACCTTTGGATGGGTTTAGCGCCGCCTCGCCCTAAAATCCACCCGCGAATTAATGAAGGGCCGTATCGGATGGGGGTCGTAAAGCGGGAAGCTGATCCGGACACGATTGTGCGCGACGAAAATCCCCCCCCTTAGCTTTGACACCGAGCTGTAGACTATCAAAAAATCCAGTTCCGAGACAAAGCGAAGAAGATCCTGCAATCCAGAGATGATGAACAAAAAAAAAGGGAAGGAAACTTCCCAAGTGAAAAGAGCTTGATAAATAATACATCCTTTAATCCCTTTGGATTTTATTATCATTTACCAACTGAGAGGTTGGAACAGCTGTCGCCTCCTTTCAGCTCTCTTGGATTCTCGCTAGAAATTGAAGGGGTCAACTGGTTCACCGACTTCAGCAGCATCCTCATTTGACACCAATCGGTTCCAGATATTTTAGATCCCCCTGATGAAGCAGCTGCCAATCCCTGGACGACCCCCCCCCCAAAAGAAACCCCACTGTTGCCGTCGTGATGTTAGCAGTTTGAAACAAAAAAATCCGCACATCAAAAATGCTCCAAAAAGAAAATAGATAATTTATCGTACATCACGTTTGGAACACAAATGTTCTTCCTCAGTGCGATGTAGGCATGGTCTTTTTTTTTCGGCCCGGTGACGTGACAATACAAAAAAAAACCGAGAACAACGAACAGGAACCCTGCTTGTTTCTTCGCCGTCAGTGGAAATTGAGGTGCGGATTGCAGTGCAATATTTTCAAAATATCTGGGCGATTAATGATTCAGGAAGGCGCGACGATGTCGTCCACCGACCTCCGAAACTGAATAAAAACCTCCCAACTTTTCCCTCGATCCAAATATCCAATCCTCTTGCCATAAACAAGAGAGAAACTTTGTGAAAGAGGATATTTTCCCCGGTTGACAGTTAATATCCAGCCCGGCCGCGTCCCGTCTCATCATCCTCTCCGCACGCTGCCACCACGGCGGCTGATTCACAGTTCTTTTCTCCTCCACCCACCATCGCTTTCATCTCCTCAGTTATCGCTCGCTACTTTTACTCCCCTTGTGTTTGATGACCTTATCTCCGTCCGGCCCCCCGATATTCACTTCCGCCCTGCAGCCGCGCAATCAGGGTACATGCAAATTGAAACGCTGTCACGTGTCAACACATCTGCTGTTGACTCCGCCCCGAGTACATTTGGACATTTCGAGCGATTTAGCAAATTATCGGCAAATATATTTGAAGAAAAATTTGGAAAAATTTGCCTCAAATCGGGCAGAAAATAAGATCGAGGAAATGCCAACAGCTGAGATGAAATTAGGCGCCTGTGCCATCTGTTACTTGGCAAGTAAGTACCTGGGAAATTCGCTAACAGGAGATCAAGTTACAAAGATTTTTGAATGAATTTGCTGATAAAATTGGCGCTGGAAATAAAAAGAGAACCTCTGCCACGGCCGGGAGTTAATGCTTAAAAAAGAAGTCCTAATCTGAAAGAATTTCCACGAAAACATCTGCCGAAAAATACCAGTACCAAGAAATGTAACCACAATGAGCCAAAAAAAACAAGTAAAAGCTGTTATGAAATCCTTGGCGGAGTCACAGGTGTGAATGGCACTTTCCAGGGCTGTAGTATCTGCGCTCTCCCTCTCAGCTCGTCCTGGCTTCTCCCTCTCTGACCCCTGTCACACTCAGTAAAGTTCTGATGAGAAGCCACCTAACACTGCGCCGTCTGATCGGGTGTTGTCGAGTAAGCAGGTTTGCGGGCCCTGATTTCTTGGGGGTCAGCTTAATGCTATCCCCTGCTAGATCTCTCCCTGTAATCCGGTCCGCCGCTCGCCGCCGGCCCGCCGGCCCACGCCGCTCCGGCTCCCTCGGCCGCTTACTCTGGCCGCCGTACTCCGGCCGTCCTGCTGCCGGCTCGCTGCTGCGCGACGTCAGTATCGCCGAGGGTTCTTTTTCCGATGACTCAGCCCATAGAGTCACTATTTATACGTCGTATTTATTACACGGGTACAACTATAACAAACCCTTGGAATGGACATCGAAAGCCATTTTGGTCAAAAAGTTCTTGGAAAAGTCCATTTTTTTTTGGGGGGGGGGGGTTCTTTCTCGGCTTAATTTCATTTTTCAGAGACTATTTTTGTAGTTTTCAGTGTGTGATGACACATTTTTAAAACTGAATTTTGAATATTTTGAAAGTAAAATTTGCAATATTTCATAACACGGGAGCTGGAATTCCTGGCACTCACTCCAGGTGTTGGAGGTGATTTCTTGATTTGATGGTATGCACTTGCATATTTTAAGGCAATGTCTGCACTGTTATCTGTTATTTGATTTTTTTTTTATTTATTATTTTTTTGGTTTTTATTTCTTTTTCATTTATTTTGTTTAACCTTAACCAGGTAAGTCAGTTTATGGACCTGCCAAAACTGTATTTAAAAATGTTTTTTTTTTTCCTTTTCTTTTTTCTTGCATGTTATGGCTTCCCGTTTTCAGGCCGTTGTTTTTTTTTTTTTCCCTGTTATTGGGGTGTCACAGACAGCCGCTTGTTTATGCTGCAAAAGTTAAGCTGCGACTATGAACAGTCGCAGCCCGGTAGGGATTCACGCCCAGCAATAATGAAGGTTTTCATTTCTCCACGTTGTCGCTGGAGGGCAATCAAACTGTATGACGGGAAGATGTTTGTTTCTTCATTGCTTTTTAAAACACAATAATGAGCTTTATGGATTTGACCTAAGCAGCAGAGATCAAGGGGTTGATGTTAGCAGCAGTTTGCTTCGTCCAGAGCCAGATTTCCACCAGCCTCCTATCTTGGCAGCAGGGTCTGTGATTCTCTGTCGCCTTGGTGGTGTATTTTTTATGGCAGCTAGTAAATATAGCTTATGTGATGTTAAAATGACAGCTGGGGAAAACTCTGCCTATCAAAAAGCACTGGCGGGCTATAGAATTAGATATTGCAGAAGAGCACGGCGGTGTGGAGGAAGCACGTTTTTCTGTATTAAGTGGCAAAAAGTATAAAAATAAAAAGTTGCACGAACATGCAAGAGTAATCTCTCAGCTTCTTGCAGACACTCAGAACGTAAAACATTCAAACACACCTCAAACAGCGTAGCTCTACTAGTTGTCACCGGAGCCTGGATGCTTGCTAGGCTACCCTCACATATTAAAGCAGGTGTCAGTATTTACAACTTCAAGGGGATGAAGTGGAATTAATGAAAAGAGGAAAAAATGGCAGGGACGCTTCTACCCGAGCAGATAAGCCCAACATCTCCTGGTGTGTTGGTGCCTTCACCTGCCCGTCAGTCACTTCCTGCGACGGTTTGCTGAGCCTGCTTAGAAAACCCGACTCTTTATCGCATGTTATGAAAGGAGGCTGGATGATGCAGTACAAAAGTTCAATTTTCTTTTTTTTCCTCCAGTACAGGCAAGTTACGAGCAAGCTAGTCAATAAATGTGCTAAATTAGCCGCAACGAATTGTGCTGAACCACTGCGCTGAGGCTCTGGAACTGCACTTTCCCAGATCAACCGTGTCATGAAAACACGTCAACTCCAAATTTGTTCAGGTTTAAAACTTAAAATGACTCTTGTCGTGATCTGAATGACTGTTCTGTGGAAGATCACATGGCTAGTTCACCGTGCTAGAGATTCATGATGCGCATTTTCTATCCATTTTTTGGTGGTAAGCCATACTAAGCACTTATGCACACGCCCTCCTCACCTGCTAATCTTTGTTCAGAAAATGCGTTGGATGTTGTTGTTAAATCCTTGGACCTTCCATTTTATTGAATCATTTTTATCCCATCCCTTCTTCCCGCCAGGCTCAATATCATGAGCTCAACCAAACGGTTGGCGGTGATGGCGTTAGCATTTAGCATTACAGCCGGCAGCAAGCAGGGCTTTGCCGTTAATCTGATGGCACTAATACACCTTTTACCGGGAAGTAAAGCTGTAATATTACGGCTTGTTATTCGTGTTATGTCACGATTTCCACGTCTGGATTTGTTGCAATCCAACCAGCCAATTTTCAGAGACTATTTCTGGAGCTACTTTCTTCAATTTCACCAACGAAAGCCTTTCTCCTTTTCCAGAATCACCACACCACGGCAAGATAAGCAAGAAAAAATCAAAAACGCACATTTGCTCCATGCTGTTATTCAAAGATGGCTGACTCGATAGAGCCGTTCTTTCACTCAGTTTATGTTTTTCTTAGCTTTGATAATGAGACAATGATAAAGTCCAACAATCGCAAGTTGCAATCCGAACTCCAGCTAGAAACCTCCCAAAGATTGAGGAAGAACTCATGAGCCGGTAAAAATGCGCAGGCAATGATGATAAATTGATGGTTTCTTAAAAAAAATGAATTAACCATTTCCTAATTTTATTGAAATTTACATGTAATTTTAAACCTGCAAAAATTTCCTCTGCTTGTGTGTGTGTGTGTGTGTGGGGGGGTCTGTTTTGTGCAGACCTTAGTGAGTTTGGTTCGTTCTCGTGCTGATATTTGAACACGGAGACTGATTCCTGCAAATCCAAACACAAAAACTGCAGTTTTTCTATATTCAGTACACGAATACTTTAAGCACCGGACGGACCTGAGAGGTTTCTGGTGCAGAATGAACCCCCTCAGCTCCACGCAGCCCTCAGCTCCGGAGGGCTAACAAACACTAACTTTACCGCTTCTTCTCCAATCAGCCATGAAATTATGGCCTCTCCGCCCCCCCAGCACCCAGGCCCCTCCCCCCACCCCTTCACTTTATTTATTTATTTTATTAATAAAGGATGTTTATTCAGCAACATTTCTGTAATATGCATAATTTAAGCTAAGCACACTAGACTTACTAATTGAGTATAAATAGGGCAAAAAACATTTCTCAGTCAGGAATTAAATAATTCAACAGCCTACCTGTCACGCCAAATTATGTAATTAATTCATGAAGCTGGTATTAAAGCTGATAAAGCAATGCATGAACTTAGTGAAGGATAAACACGGACACAAAAGGTAAGTTAAGACAAAGTGAATAAGCCCGTTATAAAGTAGCCTAAAAAATGCATTAGGGTGAATATTCTTAAGCTATCAATAATATCTCAGTAATACCTCATTATGTGCTTCAATAACATTTATTGCTGCTTAATAAAGTTCATCAGCGTCTCCTATGTTATCAACATCGCCATATTAAAAGCTAACCGACACTAATTAAATGTGACACTTCATTAATATGAAGTGTTACCAGATATAGTGCTTGTGATTGGAAATGTGAGATGAAATCCCACACTTTAACACATCCGACCACAGCACTGTCACATCCGATGTTCTCCAACACCCTCCTCCTCCTCCCCTTCATGTTTTCTCCATGGCTGTTTGTTTCTGTTTGCGCGTCGACTGCGATGTAAATGCCGACCAGAGAACGGCAGACAGGAAACTCCCGAACCACACAAACCTTCCTTGCCGTCGGACGCTGCCGAAGTGTGCGTTTTGAAATCGCTCCTGGAGATTTTAGCGGTTAGTGCGTTTTTTTTCACGTTGCGGAGCGGAGAGCAGCAGGTGCTGGTGTTCAGGGATTTTTTTTCCCCCCATCATTTTTCTCCTCGTATGCTGACAAGTTTACCTGGAGTTGACCGGGTGAAGGAGCTTGTGGTGAATCCTCTGCTAAGGACGATATATTCATTTGCAGGTCATTTCTAAATCAATGCACCTCCTGACACGCAAGTTTGTTACAAATGAATGATCTATCTTTAGTTTCACGACATCTACTTGCTATCTGTGGCATAAATATCAATAAGTGTTGTCTTTAAATGGGAAGTAGTTTTTGCAGAATTAAGTCCTCAAAAGAAGTTTATTTGACTGTATGTTAGTTTAAATGACTGACCTTTGCAGTATCACATGAGATCCACATCATTAAGTCCAATGGTATCTTTATTACTTACTTTTTAAGGTTGCTAGTAATGTATCCAACCACAAATGTTGTTAAAAATAAGTCTAAACCGTAAAAGCATAAATGCAGTCCTAGAATCTGCAGGAGTTTTCAACAGTGACTGCTGTCATTTACATTTCTGCCACTAGCAGATGCTAAAACTCTCAATGCCAAGACGGGTTGAAGTTAATCAGAACACACAAAGTACAAGATGCAGAGAACTTGACGTGAAATGTCCTCGTATGACGACTCAGAGTCACAGCAGGAAAGGCTATTTCCCAGCGAGCAACAGCTTCCGTAGGAATATGAATCAACATCAATAAATGATATTATTGTAAGAAAAGTCACACAATGTATTTCTGACCCGGGAAACAAATATTGCAAGCCAATCGTCTTGCTGAAGAAGCGTGACAATTTTATGTCCAAAGTCCGAACTCTGACGAAGAGAAGTAGCTGTCGTAGCAGGAGAACTCCTCCTTCCAGCCCACTAGCTTTAGCACCATGTTAGCAGGGTTTTAGCAAAACAGGAAACACGCCGGTGGACCCCCAAGTTTCTTAATAATACTCAAAAAATAGATAACTTCCGCCCATCTTTAGCTGGAGGGACAATCACAATTTATTTGTCCATTTCGAAGAGTTTAAGTAACGTCTCGGTCAGCGCCTTCTTTTTTTTCAAGAGGTCGATATTTTTTACGCATCCGAGTGTTGACAACCACGGTGGTAACCTCTCTAGAACAACCCCAGAATCCACTTTTGGGCTCCTGGTTACCCCCAAACAAAACAAGCTGTGCGAGGACACCCTGGCCCAGCCAACCCTCGGACGCCCGACAACTCCGTTGTGCGATCCCAAAGCGACAACGCCTTTGTTTGCGGTCCAGTGGATCATCACGCACATAGAAAAGGAGCTAGCGCGGACTCACCCGGTCTCTTGTCGTTTCGACCTTTCCGACCCCCGCACAGCCGCACTTTGGAGATCAGGACCAGGATCTGCTTCTGGCACAGGGACTTGTTGCTCTTTGGACAGGGCTTCCGCTTGTTGGCTACCGGTCGGTTGGTTTGGTCGTCCTTGACCGCCCGTTTCTGTCTAATGAGAGAGCTGGCGAGAGCTGCCATCTTCCCACCCCCCTCTCAACTTTTTGGGAGGGGGGTGTCTTCCTTCCCGGTACGACCCCCCTCCCCTCTTTTTTTTTTTTGGTTAAGCCGGTTTGCTTGGCTCGGGAAAACTAGAGTAGGACGGAAGGTTTGAGAGAAGCCCCCTCGGGGGAGACGCAACGTCTAAGTGGGTTAACAGGGAAGAGTTTAGTTTGAGGGTTCCCTTGGAGATGTTTGACGGGGGAGGGATGGGAGTTCACCTGCAGTCCACCGTAAAGTCACACACACACACACACACATACACACACACACACGCTGGGGAGAAAAAAAACAACCCAAAACAAAAAAAATGTGACGCTCAACCCAACGCGCAAAAAAGTCACATTTTGGACGTTTTGGAAATACAGGCGAGGTTAAAACGTCTGGAATATAGAAAAGGCGACCCCAGATGACATTATTATCTACCCTTCTTCCCCATTCATCTTGTTTTAATTTTTTTTATATAACTCAAAACGCCCCTTCAGTTCAAAATACTATAATTTGCAAAACCCCAAAAAAAAAAATCTACTCCCGATGATGAGCGAAAGAGCTCAGACGATGTCACGTATAAAAAGACTTTTACAGAAGGAGTTCATTCTCCTGAAGGTTAGAAAGCTCCCAAAAGCGCAGGGGGGGAATCGGACCGCTGGTCGCCGCCGGTGGAGTCCACGGAGGTCCAACTTTGCCTCCCATCCGAACGCGGCGGCGCGGAACAACGAGCTGGGAGTGCGAGTGATAATCCAGCCGGTTTAAATCCAGAGGTAGAACGCTGCCGCCGCCGCCGCTGCTGCTGCTGCTGCTTCTGCTGCTGCTGGCGGGAATGAAGCTGGGAACCAAGTGGAGACATGGAAACAGACGGGTTGAGATTCCTCCCCTGCCTCCGACGGCATGGCTCTTCCTCTTCTTCTTCTTTTTTTTTTTTCCCCCTCCTCTCCCTCTCTCTCTCTTTTTTTTTTTTCCCACAGTCCTCGGTCAACCTCCCCCCTCCTCCCTCTTCCTCCTCCTCCTCCTCCTTCTCCTCCTCCTCCTCCTCCTCCTCCTCCTCCCGTCCAAAGTCAGCAAATGGCTTGGAGAGCGGGTGCGTGAATTCCAGCAGCCACCATCGGTAGAGGTGACATTCATGAGAGAGGGAAGCAAAAAGAAAAAAAGAGAGAGAGTGGGGGGGGGTTGAGGAAGGAAGGGAGGGCGGACGTGTGAAAACGAGCTTGACTGATATATACCGCGTTGGACAACATCGCAAAAACCTCTGCTCGCAAAGGCAACGCTTCGCTTTTTTTTTTTCTTTTTTACAGTGTGGTTCCCCTTTAAAAAAAAGCTTTGTCGGAAAGAAAGAGAGAGAGAGATGTCAGACTGATGGAGAGGGAGAAAGAGAGAGTGCTTAAGGTGCACAATGTGACAGTTGTGTCCCTTGTCCAGCACATTTCAGGAGCAGACTTCCCTGCTTTAATCGTCTCCGTCCTCCCCTTCGCCGCCGCCGCTGCCTTCCCCTCGTTCGTCCTCAGACACGCAGGGGGGGAAAAAAAATGTAAAAATTCAAATCATAATAGCGATTAAATAGGATGGCTGTCCCCCCCCCCACTCAGAAAGCGGGCATTGAGTGTGTGACATAGCCGACCGCTGGCTTACGCTAACCCTGACAGAAACACCAGTTTGGACGGACGGAGTCAGACAGCCGACCCTCCCAGTACTTTAAAGCGACGTTTGAGTTCTGAATTCAATTTTTGCCCAAAAACGGTGGAGGCGCTTCGGCATCGGTTGCAAACAGGAAACGCTAAAAAAACAAAGATTATTCATCTTCCTTTCCCCACCGCGAAAAAACAATGAAGGCTAATGCTATGGTTAGAGCAATATCATGAAAAATGTTCTACACGAAGGAATCCCTGTAATGATATTTAGGCAGGGTCGGTTTATTGTTTTCAAGGGTTGTTTTTTTTCTGCGGGAAATGAAAAAATCCCCCAGCTTTTATTATAAATCAGCACCATAAACACATCCTTATTGCATCTCCAACAACCTGGTAGCAGATGCGTAAGTGATTATAAAAAAACATATATACTTTGCGGTCCCTCGGATTCCAATAAAGCAACCAAACCGAGGGGCCGATCAATCAAACTCTGTTTCGCCCCGGCGCCTGTTCTAGACGAAACCAGCAGCAAGAAGCAACTTGGGGAAGTGGGGGGAAAAGAAAAAATGCAAGGCCGCTTCAAATCTCTCCTCACAACGCAGATCAAGGTCACCGTCTTGTCAGGGCTTGATTGACAGGTGACAGCGGATCCGCGGCCTCCGCGGAGGGTTGCGCTGGGGGTTGGGGGAGGAGGAGGAAACACGGCTGAGATAATGCAGTTTGTATTGACGAGGAAAGAGAAACAAAATGCCCTTTTTTTTTTTTTCTTTCTGAGGATGTGGTTCGTCGCCGCATCCTCCACCATCCTACGCCGCCCTCCGCCATCCTCCACCATCCTACGCAACATCGCGGCGCGTCAATCTCCTAATGGACGTCGCCGTGCCCGTCCTTTTTTTCTATCCTTCTCTTCACGTCGTTTCTAAATCCCCGGTTCAGATCAAAGTAAACCCTTACCTTCTGCAGAGAGTTTGTTAGTTTTTTCCCCCCTTATCACCGCATTGTTGGTCTTTCTGTCAGATTTACCTTCAGTTTCGGACTATTGGGCGCACCTGAATATAAGCCGCACCTGGTAAATTTAAAAATACATATATAGGCCGCACTCTGAGCTATTTACACAGAAAGATTTTTTTTTTATTAATTAAGATTGAATACATACCAAAAATGTATTTTTTTCCTCACAGTGCTTGTAACATGTGTGGCTTACAAAAAAAAAAAATACAGGAGCCTGGCAGGAAATAGTCGTCGCTCGCTATCTTCATTTTTATCCTGCGCACTAAAACCGCGAAAGCCGTCTTCTTCAGTGTCCTTCGTCAAGCACTTCCTTAGCCTCTCTTTCGTTGTCAGTGCCACTTGTGTCGACCACACGCGTCTCATTTCATTGGTTCGATGTGACGAGGCTAAATATTATGAAGCTCCTCGTCAGCACGTAAAAATCCACGAATTAGCCCCATCACCGTTTAAGCAGTGGTGATCGAAGCGCGAGGAAAAAAGCAGCGGCTAATAGTCATGAAATAACGGTAATGTCAAATATTCATGCAGGATTTATCAACGTGATGGAAAACCCCACCTCGCTGTCGTTACGGTGTCCAATCATGGTTGCTAGTGACACGTTAAAGGCTCATTAAGGGGCTGTTTACAGCTGTTTTAAATTATGTTTACTTGTTGCAGCAGTGGAATTTCTAACCCCGATGATCCTGTTCTTTTGGTACCGGAATATAAAATTTTTTTAAAAATCAGCCAGAATTACTCAACTTCTATGCAAAATGATAGAGCAAAAAGCTTTCAAATGGCTTTTTGATACATTTTTTTTATCTCAAGTGAAACGGCTGTTTGATACTTCCCATCCCAATCATCATTTCTTTTTTAGTGCAGTAAAATTGCCTACCAGCGTCTGAAACACCTTTTTATTTTTCATTTGTGCCACGCTTCCTGCAACAGAAGAAAGAATGCAACCGCTAGCAGTTTTTTTTTTTTTCTTTTGTTCCCAAAGACGTGCTAAATAATCAATTTTTTTGATTTAGCGCCGGACCCAGTCGGTTATTAGTATTGCGTCTCGGATTGACTTACTGGATATTGGACTTCTACATTGAACTCTAATATTTCCGCTGGACCATGAACGCATCGCAATCCACTGCCGCGTGTCTTTACTCTTCACCAGAGGGGGTTGCATTTGCAGGAGTTTGCAGCTTTTTAATATTTCTATTAAACATATGAGCTGCATGACAAGAGTTTTCTTTCAGGAAGCCCCTCCTCCTCACCCTCTTGACTCCGCCCTCATTCCTGTCGTTTGAAAGGCGGGGAAATCCTGCCCTTGCGTTTTTCACTTGGACTTTTTGAGGGGGGAAAAGTCACCATTAATCGAAACGGAGTGGATTTTGAGTGAAACAAGGAAATGAGTGGTCGACTCCTGGTGCTCTCAGACTCATTACTTCCATCTTCTGGCTGGACTAACTCATTACGGCAAGGTGGAGGTGTATTTCCTGGATCAGAGGGGCCTGTAAATTCATGATTATTGAAAAATGTGGAAAATCGAGGCTCACCGGTTTCCTAATATGAATCATCATCATCTGTCCCAATGCGTCGCACAAAGTTAAAATCAATTCAAGTTTAGTCATAAAATGTTCACAAGGACAAAATGTTCATTTTTATCTATGATATGAAATGATTTTCGAAGTAATTGGCCGAATCAGAATCGATAAATTCACCTTATTTATGAAAAAAGCTCTTTCCCTAACGGGGTTGGATATAAATAAAGGCTGTATTTTATTTTCATTTTTTTCCCTCCCGGTCGTCGCGCTGCATCGAGCCTCGCGCACTAATTGAGAGTTCTGGCAGGTGTGTAAATTCCTGATGTCGACCGATAACAGACATTGAACGGTCCGGGAGGGGGCGGAGTGGAAGGAAAAGAAGCAGAAAATGAAAGTCAGAGGAAAAGTAGCATGCAGCCGCACATCCACGTACAGAACCTGAAAAACCATCACAACAACAACAATAACAATCATCATAATAATGCAGGGGATTAAATGCAGATGTTTTGCCGAACACAATCCCTGCACGCGTATCAATTTAAATGGAAGCCCGGGGCATTAGCCGAATATCCCCTTTCCCAGATGGAAGTTTTAAAGTGCTCTGCGTTCGCTCCCGAGGACAAACGCCGTCTGACGCCTCCCCGCCGCCGATGAGATAACAGGCTGGCACCAGAAAGAGGCCCTGTAAGGTAACCGGGCAGCTGCTCCCACGGATTCAAGTCATGAAAGGGGGTCAACTTAGGTACATTAACATCCACAGGATCGAGTAAAATAACAATTTTATATAGAAGAATATATATTATATAGAATATACACTTCCCGCCCCTCGTCCAATGACCGCTGCATCGGCCGTGCACACGATGAGTGATTGAACAATAAAATCAATGACTTCTTAAATGGATATTTGAATTTTTAAAAACTCTCTGCAGTAAGAGCAGGTTGTTCCCTTTTTTTTTTTGACAATTTGCACCAACAGAATTTACACATAAAAAAAATACATATTTTTTAATTTGTTTTTAATAATAAATAGTTAATTCAATAAAAAAAATTTAATGCCTTAATAATTGTTATTTTCTCCTTTTACTTTGACCATTTTTTTGTATAATATATTGAAATGTTATTATTATTATTTTTTTTTTGCATGACTCCTGATCCCCTCGGAGCCTCCAGTCCTCTTGCTAATTTAGTACCGTCGTCACTCCGGCTTGCACTAAAGTGCTTGGCAAAGCAGCACGCGAAGGCTCTGCAACCCCTGAATTAATCAGGACTTACAGCATTAATTAGCCTCTGAAACATTTATTGACACACCCGGTAACCATTAATGAGCGAGTAAATTACAGCAACGTCACCGGCGTCGGAGTCGTTATACATTTGAATTATTAATTATTTTCTCACACATTCTGGTTTGCAACTGATCTAATATATAAGATGACTTAGTTCATACACAGTGCGTGCAGTGAAGTATAAAATGTTGATTTATCAGCAATCAAGCTTATTAAATGAATAAATCGGCCATTCTCAACTAGTATTGAGTTGTAAAACCTTTAACTGTCATTAATGAGTAATTCTTCCCTCATTTGTTTAATGCGGTTACTTCAATGAATGAATTCCTCACTGCTGCCTCGAAACCTGCATCGTCTGCAATCTAAATTCCGAAAACATTCAAAATGAATGCCCAAGTAGTTATTTTAAGGTGATACCGTTCCTCATAGCATGCACTTACAAACTGCAAGGGTTTAATATCAATTCTATCAAAGAAAAGGTAATCCTTAAATGCATGGAGATCTTTTAATTTGTACAGAGTGGTCCCTGGTTAATTACGGGAGTTGCGTTCTGAAAGTAAGCCGCAATAGACGAAATCCGCGAAGACCAAAATCTATTTTCAGGCCCAAATACTTGTTTCAGAAATTAATATAAAAACATTTTCCTATTTGTCATTTGTTTATTATTTTTATTTATTCAATATGGACATAACAATAACATTGGACGAACCAGATGCATCGTTTTAAGTGTTATAGAACATGTGCTTGTTTTCAACACTTGTCCAAAGGGGGCTTTTAGATTTACAGTTGATAAAAGTACATTTCATTCCATATCAACACAAGTCACATAAATAAATAATCAAATATCAATAATTATGAGGGATTTTAGAAATAACAAATTTAATGTTAATAAGCAGCGTACGATGTTGTTATCAAAAGTGACTCAGGCGTATTTCACAGTTCCTCTGACCTCCCTCTTGCAAAATTGCTCTAAAAAAATCCACAAAACTTTTGAGGCAGTGAAAGGTGAACTGTGTTACAGCGAGAGACGACTGTATCACAATGCTAATCAGCGCCAAATGCTAAATAACGTGCTGTAGTTGCAAAAGCAGCAACAAAAGCAGCGGGTGGACGCTGCCGTGCATGGCACGACACCGCCGGCTGTATCGAACGGCTGCAAGCCCCGCGACAACCCAGAGTTCACTGCTTTGTTCATGCAAACACACACACACACACATAGACACACACACCAGCCAGAAAGAGTTAAGCACATCAAAACAATTGGCCTAGTTCTGTCTGCGTCTCCGTCCTCTCTATCACTCCCTCTCTTTCTCTTTTCCCTCTCTCTCCTTCAATCCCTCGCTCGGCTCATCAGGCCGTCCGCAGATGACAGGAGGTATTCTTCGTTAATCCCCCCCCCCCCCATGCATCCGCATGGAATCCGAAGCGTCGCGTCTCGCGTGTGAAGAAAAAATGCTGTTTTCCGGTGTCCCTGACCCTCCTCTCATTAGCTTAGAGCGGCGGCATATCAGTCTGTCTCCTCCCTTTATTTAGCAACCGTACCGATCGGCCGCTAATTAGGCTTCAGTCGTGAGAACATCACGACGGTACATCACCTTCTGTAATCACGGCTTGATTACTGCGGACAGTCTTCATGTATATCTCATTCACAGCCCCTTCATATTTTTTGCAAACAAAAAGTTATTTTCCACTTTCATCTGCTCCCTTCGCCTCAGACGTGATTATACACGCGAGCGCGTTCGTCGAGTCTTGAAGATGCCGCAGTAACAGTTTTCGATGTTTTTAACAAATATTTTGTGTCTCAGTACCACACTGTGTTAGCTCTGCTGGTCTAAGCCACCCATTTAATGGATTAATAGATGGACTTCATTCATCCACGAGGGAAAGTTAACCTGTCATAGCAGCAGATACATTTTAAATCAATACTTTCATTATTTTTTTTATGGAATTGGATGGGTATAATACAGTGAAGTCAGAAATCAATAAATAAAATTTTTTTTAAATGCAGTCCGATGGGACAGCAGTAATTCCTTGGCGCAGGATAAAAAGACTTCTTTGATTATATTGATGGAAAAAAAAAATTAAAAATCTCAGTGTTTGAACTTTGAAAATGAATCCCTTCTCAGTCCCTTCATTAAAAACAGACGATATTGCCGGGATTGCAATTTTTTAAACACGCCTGAATTATTTGTGTGTCGTCGTGCTCATCGCGTACATGCTGTTAACCCGTAGGACTGTTTGAATGTTTGGACCCAGTTAATTTAACTCTCCATGTGCCAAAAAAAATGTATTAGCAAAGTCTAAAATACATGCAGTAAAGTTTGCTTTTGGACTGACGCCCTCTTGGATTTGGCTGAATCTGTTAAAAAACGCAGTATTTCATGTTCTCGGTAACTTCCCTTGTGTTTTGTGGAATGTCTTAGATATGTTGTACCTTATTTCCTGAGCCAACTGCCAAGTTTACAACTCTTCAATTATAGGTTTTCAGGTGAAAACCTGCCGCTTTTGTAAAGAAAAAAAACAGGGAACAGTTGCTCGAGTACATAGGTATCAAACTCTGGCCCACGGGCCAAATTTGGCCCGCTGTGTGATTATATTTGGCCCGCAAAGCCATACCAAATGATTATTCGAGCTGGCCGGCAGCGCATGGAGCGATAATACTACAAATCCTAGAATGCTCTGTCGATGTTTTGGCGCCAAAATCACGACAGGACCCGTAAACGCCCTCTCCTCCGTCCACAGTCGTCATAGCGACCTTATGCTAATATCGGCACCGTGCTAGCCCTCCGAAAATGCAGAAAATTTTCTTTTTATATTTATTTATTAGCCTGTGGAAACAGGTCACCGTTGAAATTGATACAGAAGGCTGCAAATAAGAAGAGGCGTTTTTGTTTCATTTTTATTGAAGAAATGAATGTCATGGATAGGTTTTTTTTTTAATTTGAATTTCCATTTTGCATGCCTGCAATACGAAGTTATTTATTATGTAGTATTAAGCTTTGCACGTTCCATATTCAGTTTTGAAGCCAAACTTGTTTGAAAAGGTTCATTGTTGTATCCGGAGGAAGATTTTTGAATTTCAGCCCACTGTGTGTTTGAGTTTCACATCCCTGCTCTAGAAGGTTTAAATACAAATTGATCTGGTGATTGATGAAATCATAACTGCATTGATAAATGACAGCAAATGCTATTTGTCAATTATTTGGTCTGCTATTATGTTAAATTATTTTGATTAACGTCAGATCTGTTGCAGGTTACAAATAGACCCTGTTAAAAGTCTGATTCCAGCTCATTAAAAATAAATAATATATAATATAGTGTAATATTCTAAATAAATAAAAGTAAATCTTTTCTGGTTTCTTAAGAATTTTAGGTCAAGAAGAATAATAATTTGAGGATTTCATCTTGCAGCTTTCAAACTCAGCGGAACTTCTTTGTGTTTCTTATTAATCCATGATTTTGCGTTTTACAAACCAATCAACTCATGGGGATGAATTGAAATCATCTGAACACAAAAATTTTCCAACCGCAGCAAAAGGATTTTATTCATAAAACGTGAAATTCGACTTGTATTCTTAAAAAAAAAAAAAAATGGAATGTTTTTTTTTTTAATCTCCATGAAATTCCACGGCCCATCCAGTTATCTCTCCTCATCACGGCTCTCGCCGGAGGAAACGCCTCGGCGGGTAAAAAGGCTGCGGGATTAAACTTGGCTTTCGCCGAGTCGGCGGAGATCTCCCGATGAATGCAGATTTTTTAAAGGCGTCGCCACCTTCGCCCCCCACCCTTCGTCGCCGTCGCCGTCATCTGCCGCGACGCTGGCAGCTGCTGCCGAGATAACGGGCCCGCCTGTGTGAGGGAAGAAGCTTGATCGCCGGTTCCTTTCCATTTAACCCTGGGAAAAAAAACAACTGAGAGACTCAAAAATCTGACCGCGTTGGAGTTTTGCCTCTGGGAAGGAAAGGAAACCCCTCATACCATCGCTGTGGTCTCACCTCTGCGTTTTTCAGATCTACGTGAAACGATGACCTGGATGCTTTTGTCTCCGCACAGTTGGAGGTGGAGCACGTTATGGAGCAATCAAGATGTTGTCAACGCAAGATATGTGGGATTATTGGTCGGGGTCGGCCGTCGGCCGTGTACCGAAACAAGACCTTGTGACAATCTTTGCGGCAACTGGTCCCCAGTGCTAATGGGGGTGTTGTTAGGTAACAACTCCCCCGTTGGCATAATAACTCCCTTTGAGGTAGTTTGAGCTAGTTTCTACCAATCAACTCAACCCCGTTTGCATCGCAAACCATCGTAACCTAGACCCGCCCACAACCCTGGCCCGTATTGGGAGACTCATGGGGAACTGAAGAAGAAATTCAAGTCCAGTCGTCCAAGATTTTGACAAGAAATTCACCTTCAAGAACGACCTGGATGACCGAGAACCTCCACAGACGGGTGTATTCGAAGGTTACCGCGGTTCCCAGTGCCTGGTTGTGCTGCGAACTCCACAAATTCTTCAGCCTCTACATTTAGACAAGGTCCAAAAGATCGATTGAACCAAAAGTTAGATCCAGCATCCGCAATTTCTTCTTCTGCTGTTGGGAGTGCACGTCTGTTTCGAGGGTTCGAACGACTCAATATTTAAAGGATTTCGAAAGCCTCGTTTGTTCGACCTCAAGAACAGTGCTTCCTATCCTTACGGGCTGAGGAACTTTTCGCCCCATAAACGGCGCATTTATTGCGACTGACCCGCCGTCGGGGAGTCCAGACCGGCCGCCGAAGCGGCGCACTCTCCCCTCCGTGAAAGACAACAGAAGACCAGATGAGTTCAGAATGAAATATATTGCCTTTCCATCCGCGTCGTCTTTAATCCCGTCTGGACGGAGGGGGGGGTCCGGTCGCCCCGCGTGGCGGATGTAATAACCGGGCTCATGATTTATCCAGGAGGAATAATCGCCCGGCCGCCCGGGGATTAAGACCCCCCAGCGGGACGTTTTAATGCGCTGGTCTTTCAGCGCCGACCCAAGGGCCCTCTTGTAACCGTCTCCGTCCGAAACGTCCCGCGTCGGCGAACCCCGAACCAGAGGCCGTCCTAATCTGATACCCAGAGCCGGTCAAGAGCCGGAAACAAATAGTTTTGTTTATATAACAACTGGTGGATTTGATTTGACTCTTTTTTTTTTTCGTAAACTAATCTAGCCGGAACCAGATCTCATCATCCCTCTAAGAACATCCTCAGTAAACACAACAAACTGTGCTGGAATGTAGGGGTGTGTGTGTGTGTGTGTGTGTGTGTGTGTGTGTGTGTGTGTGTGTGTGTGTGTGTGTGTGTGTGTGCGCGCGGGTCCTTTTGTCGGGACGGATTCACGGGCGCATGAAGAGGAAGACGAATCCGAAGGGAATCCAGGTCACGCGGGGACGGGCCTGTTTGTTCAGCGGAATTATCGATCGGCTCGGCGTTTCCCCGCGCGTTCACCTCGCCCCATTGATGTTTTATTCATTCATCTTCTTCGGGGGGTTCGTTGTCAAATCTCTCTGACTTTGGCGCTCGCGCCGACAGCTAAGCTAAGACGCCTGCCCCTCCCCGGTTGCCCAAAAGTGCCGAACAAATCACTCCGGAGTTCAGTCAGCAATTTATAAAAATGATTGGATTTGTTGTTTTTTTTTGAATAGAGAAGAAGAACGTCAATAATCATGAGGGGGCACATTATGGAGGAGAGAGGATTAAGAGCCGATCCCAGGCGGGGGAATCTGAAGCACACGGCTGCCTTTGTATGAAGGGGATGCACAGCAGGCTTTACATGACTATTCAAGCATCCAGGAGGTTTCATGTCAGAGCGTGGTCTATTAAAACAATAATAACAGCGCTCCCTTAAGATACAAATTTAATTCCCTCCAGAAGTGGGTTCCTATGTTGATTTTTTTTTTTTTTTTCCTATCTTAAATGAATTTTTTTACCCAAATAACAGAAAATAAATGAATTGGTCGGTGCATATCGTGGATGCGTTGCGATTGTATTCACATGGGATATCGCTCACACATACGCTGCGTTCGTTCTTCGCTATTATTTCCTGCTTCATTTCCATTGAAAGGCATTTTTCTGGGTTCATGGGCTCATGATGATGGTGAAGAAAATACACAAAATAAGCACAAAGATGTCAAATGATGCCACACAAGAGACAGGAACACTGGAGACAGCTGGAAGCTGAAAATGCGGCGGCGTCATGAAGCGTATTCTAGTCGTGGGGAGCTCGCGCCAATTTCCAATTTTGATTTTCTCGCTCACGTATTCATATCATGAGATTTTTTTTTCGTATTTCCAGGATAAAATTTGCTGGAATCGCGTTTTGTATCTTAAAAAATTCCTATATAGTGTGATTCGTATCTTTAAGTTGCCACTGTATATTTATGTATATAATTAGCAGCTTTAGCCTGCTTGTGCCAGACCATCAGGTTTTCTGATTTTCAGTATTATGGTCAAAGGGTTGTTAGGCAAGAACCCCACGATTTACCCCCCAGGGATCCATTAAACATCGGAGAAAAAAGGAAATGGTATCCATTTTTTTTAACGTATATATGCTGTGCCGGACACACTGCCTCTAGTCAAACAGGAAGTTGATTGGTCGAACGTCCCCTGAAAGATAAGCAAAGACCGTCTGTCTGGGTCCACTCGTCCCTGAGCTCTGACTGACAGGCTCACTATCGTATCTTACGAACAGTGACAACTAGGTTTTTCATTCTTTCTCCTTTAGTTTTGTGTCATTGTCTAGTATTCATCTTAACTGTTATAGCTTTTACAGCTTCCGGCTGGGCACAGAAAAGATGGTGGATGTGGTACAGTAGTCGAAAAGCTAGCGTGTCCTCGGGGTGGTCAGACGGGAGCCTTCCGTCGCAGATGTTCAGCTGAATTAAGATCACGACATCTCCGGAAGCCTTGAAATGCGGCTTCTGGCAGCAGAACCGCAACACGCGCTATCAACACTCCCGTTTTCTCCTTTGGGGTTTTTAAAAAAAATATAAAAAATTGTGCGTTTAGCCAGGCGAATTCAGCCTTTCCCGCGGCTTTTGTTTAATTCACTTTGTACTTATTGGCTTAGTATTAACAATGTTTTTAAACAATGGCGTTTCTGCCTGTAAGCCAAATTAATGACCAGATTTTAGGGCTTAGGGAGTCGGGGAAGCACAAACAAACTCCACCTGTAAATCCAGGATTAGGGAAAATTCGATGTCCGAAACGCTGCCACTGTGATTCTCCTTGTCAGTTGCATTTCTTGTGGAAATCTTCTCGTCGTGGCAGCTGGACTTGAATTTGTTCACTTGAAGACGATTCAGCCCGTCATCCAAGAGGCTCCTTCAGTTCCATTGAACTGTGGGGAGTTTCCCAATAGAACTGCAGCGGCACCTTAAGATAAGAATCACTTTTAATACGATTTTTTTTGACTCAAGCAAATTTTATCCTTGAAATACGAAAAAAAAAAACCCGTCATGGTACGAATACAAGAGCGACAGAATTCAAATTGGAAATTGGAAAGCGGTTCGCTTATTCAGGCGAGCTCCCAAGACTCAAATACGCTTCTTGATGCCCACATCTTGTGAATGGGCACTGCTCGCTGCTCTCACCTTGAAGAACACCTCGCAGCTTCCAGCATCCCTTATTGAAACGTTAAATTCATACGAATTTGATAATCATCACAAGTTTATTGTAATAGGTTACATTTGAATGTAATCATCATCGCAAGTTTATTGTGATGTTAAGTTCACTTTAATGTAATAATCATCCTAAGTTTATTGTAATGTTAAGTTCATTTTAATGTAATAATCATCAGGTTTATTGTGATGTTAAGTCAATTTGAATTTGATCGGCATAAGTTTATTGTAATAAGTTCATTTTTATGTAATTATCATCAGCTTATTGTAATGTTGTTTATTTGAATTTAATAATCATACATTTATTGTCATGTTAAGTTATTTTTTAATGTAATTATCATCACAAGTTGATTGTAATAAGTTAATTTGAATTTAACAGTCATCATTCTTTTATTGTCATGTTTCGTTAAATTTAATTTTATAATCGTTTTAATTGAAACAAATTCATTTTTCTTCTGTTATTTTAAACAGCGAAAATTCATTTAAGATACAAAAAAATAAAATAAAAATCAACATAGGAACCCACTTCTGGAACCAATTCAATTGGTATCTTAAGGGAGCGCTGCATAAGATAAGATCATCAGATAATACGGCCATCAGACTGTATACCAGCAGTCTGGACAGCACAGTCCCGACCTCCGCCATCAATTCTTCTCCCTGTCGGTGTCACTCCATCGCATCCCGTTTATCTTTGTCACTCTGTTTCTATTCCCGCCCTTGCTCTTTGTTTTATTTATCTATTTATTTATTTATTTTCATTCCGTCTATTTTGTCCCTGTTGTTGTTCACCTTTTTTTTTAGATTTTTTATAGATATCTTTTGACTATCTTATAATTGTCTTTCTTATTTATATCTCTACTTATATTTATTGATATTTTTATTGTCGCACTGCTGTGACTAACAAATTTCCCCTATCGGGATCAATAAAGTATTATCTCATCTTAATAACGCTTCATCGATCCCCATAGGGGAAATTCCTTACTAATCATCTTTCCTCACCAGCTTGCCAGGGTTTTGGGCGGGTCCAGGTTCTGGTGGCTCGTTCTGTAAACGGAAGAGTCGGCAGAAACTAGGTCTAAGGCAGGGGTTTCAAACTCTTTTTCACCGAGGGCCACATCAGCATCACGGCTGCCCCCAAAAGGGCCACACGGAGCGGTAACCAAATGTCATGTCAAATAAATGGAACTACTTCTACATGTTAAATAACGCTGAATTTATGACTCATTCAAAATCCAAACTGTTCCATCTGCTTTTGCATAGATGCAAAAAAAAAAAAAAAAAAAAAAAAGTGTACTTGTTGCCCTGTTGCAACATGAATCCAACATAGCGGTTTTTCTCCCCGAGGCACAAACACGTATTCGCCTTCCCATCTTTCTTAAGACAGCCGTCCATCTCTTCCTGGACATTTAGGGACTTCCACTTGTTGAAAATGGCATCGACGTGGACACGCTGCAGTCTAATGGCGGGATGCCGTCACTCCGCTGGGGAACGTGATCGCCAACGAATCGGGGGAATCCTAGTTTATGGTCAATGCACGCGTTTGACTTATTTATTTTAAGACACTCTCGCCTTGAGTTTGACACATGTGGTCTGAGGGGGATCTCATGCTAACGGGGGCGTCGTTCACTGGGGACAAAGGAGCAACTTTTGGACATGAACGTGAAAAGGAAAAGCCGGACAAAGCGGTGTTGGATCGCATGAACCGAGGCTTAGCAGGGTGACGGTTCCGGGTGTGGATCTCTCCCGGTTGCTTGGAGGGTGCAGAAGGTCCTGGTCCATGTGTGCAGATCTGTCTTGGTATTGTTCAGTCCCACTGACGACTGAGAACCTCCGCAGACACTTAGATGTCCTGTAATTAGAAACAAACATCCTCATTACGCCAGTGGCACAGTGAGATTTATGAGTCGCGCGCTGGGACGTTTTCATATCGCTAAGTTTCCGGCAATCGTCTTTTTCTTTCCTTTTTTTCTCGATGTTCTGCAGGCTTGACACATGAAAGATTGGAGGCTTTGGGGAAGTTGACAGCGCGGCACAATATGAATGTCAGCTTTTGTTATCGGGATGACAACGGCTTGCGTCACCCGATGTGATCTTGTTAACTGTCACACGCGGCGACAATCCACACTAATTTATCCCAAATCACTTCTTTTTTCTTTTTTGCTAAAGCTAACAGAGTCGCGCTCATTTATCTCAACTTGTCCAGGTTGGTGGTTTAGAGCACTGGTCCCCAACCTTTTTGTTTGCGCTACGAACCGGTTCAATGGCGGTATTTTCACGGACCGGCCGTTAAGGTGTGGCGGAAAAATACAACAAAATTAAATGGCATAAAATTTTATTCTATTTTCTAAATAATAATAATTAAGCTGAATCCACTGTGTATGCACAATTTATTAGCAGCGTCCTGGTGTCATGGCGGAATGCAGAATGCTTGGTCTCCAAGTGGCAAAGCAATTTTGAAGGCTTCATTGTCTCATTTTAGAGCCGGTGGCGGCGTTCTTCTGCAGAGGGGGCTGCTGCGTGGGAACAACCTGTTGCAATAAATCCACATTTCAAGCAGGACTCCTGCTATTGGCTGTTCAATGCAGCTTTGTTTTTCTGTGAAGTGGTCTGGTCTTCTTCCGTCTCGTCACTGGAGACAGTCCTTACCCTGTGCAAAGACACTTCCCAAAGACGTTTGTTTGCTGTTCATTTGGGGTTTGAATTTAGCGGTAATGTGCTATGTGTTAGCAGCCGGCGCAGCGCCTCTAAGAAGGTAGTGGATGTAGACTAGCATCTTTACATGCATCAACAGTGAGTCACAGACACATGTGGTAGAGACAATCTGCTCATTTCCCCAAAATAAAACATCCTTCAGAATCAGATCACAAATAAAAGGGAATTAATGTTAGTTCTTTTTTCTTTGTATGCAGCGCGCTACTAATTGACCACTGGTGTAGATCTTTAAGGCACCCCAACCAAGTGGTCGCCATGGGTAAAACCTAGTGATCCAAATTTGACAGGACTGTGAGAATTACTTTTGATTCACTCGATGAGACTGATGATACAGTAATACCTGGACTTCCCAGTTTGATCGCTTCCGCGACCAAACTTAATTTATTTGTAAAATAAGTTGCTTTGCTTTCTTGTCACTTATAGACAAATATAGCAAATTTGCAGGCCATTTATTGACTTTTCAGGGAGGTTGTGGCTGATATGGCAAATCATCGCCAGTTTTCGGCTTTGCTTTTGGAGATAATTAAAAATACCTTTTTTATCGATAACTTAATTCATTTGTAAAAGTTTAATTGGTTCCGCGACCGAGCTCCTAACTCAATTTGCTCGTATATTAAATAAAATTTCCCCATTACAATGAATTCAAACGCTGTTAATCAGCACCTGCTTTTTTATGTGTTTATAAATGTTTATAGATAAGAAACATTTTCTTTTATACTAATAATGTGTAAAAAAAAAAAAAAAGGGATAAAAAATGATAAAAGAGGAAGTTAAAGAAATAATCTGGTTTTATTGAGTGTCTTTACCTTGAAGACGAGATGAAGATTCTTATCTCTCAACTTCCTGGTTACAAACTTAATGCTACAACGCATTGCTAAATGGAACCGATGCTACACATTTTGCCTACATTCCATTTAAGGCCCGAGAGAAACCATCAATCCGTCCCCGACCGGCTTTGAATGCCTCTTCCGACGCCTCGTCCTTCATGATCCTGGTAAACGCCTCCCGCCCTCAACGCATCTCACCGACGTCAACTTCTCCACACCTCGCTCCTGTTTCTTTCCCATGATTTTGTCTGGGCTACCCTAGTGGCGGCGGCGCGTCCCAATGTCTTTAAACGCCACCATCCAAATCATCCATATCTAAAAACAACGTTTTTATCCGGCATGCGTCCACCTGATTCCACGCCAGGTTCTATTTATTTTTTTAAATTAAATATTATGAGTTCAGAGCTTTACGTAATATCGTCCATGGTTGCGAGGATTAGGCCGGCGGGCGTTTTTTTTAGTCAGATTACAGCCGGAGACATAATGTGTTTATAGTGAGACGGCACACACGGGATTACGGGCGGCGTAAATGTACAGGAAGCCGGGGAGAGCGGCTGTGAAACAAACGTGACCTTTGCGTACGGCGAGCAGCGCAATTGTACGGCGACGATGAAGAAATCGAGAGCGAAATGAGCGCCATCGACCATTAAATGACGGGAGGATCATCCGGAAAATAAATGACAAGAACAGATCATTAAGTTAGTGTGTGTGTGTGTGTGTGTGTGTGTGTGTGTGTGTGTGTGGAAGGGCAGAACACACACACACACACACAGTGGTGTTTTTGTGAGATTTATGATCAAGCAAAATCAGTGTAAGGGCATCATGAAGCCATTCTATCACGGTAAACTATTTTTTTCTTGCACTATTTGATGCAATAAATATTTTATATTACATAAAATAAAGATAAGGAATAAATCCCATTGCGATTGAAATTCTCCCGATATTAACGGTGAAATGAGAGACTAAACATTTGATATGCGTGAGGTAAACTTGGACGTGGCGGCGCGTTAAATGAGGCTTAAAAAAGTGACAGGAAATGAAGAAAAGAAAAACCTGCATTCAATATTTATGGTCCAGTGAAGTGGAGTGAGAAATGAAACTCATTTGATATTAATGAAAGAGCAAAACAAAAGAGCCACGTTGGGGAATTAGTGAATAAAAACAGGTAATAAAACCCACTCGATGTTTGGTATTGTTTGATTAAAAAAAAAAAAATTAGCATAAAAAAACCTCAAAAATAAATCCATAGAATAAATAAAAATGCTTTTTTTTATTGATACATGAAATGATGGATTTTTATTTTATTTTTTTCCACAAAGCACCAAAAAAACAGGCCGCGTGTAATGAAATAAACACAGGAAGTGTGAAACCCATTCAAGCGCTCATCGACTGCCTCATTATGATGAATGCATCACCTGCTGTGACCACACACACACACACAAACACACACACACACACACACACACACACAGTCGGATCCACCGAGCAGGTCACCGAGCAAACACTTCCTTCTGCGACATGCAATTAGCAAACACGCGAGGAACCCTGAGAAGCAGATGGTTCTCCAGACTCAGTGAAGAAGTCGTGGGGGGTTTGAACTTTTAAAATGGACATATTGTTGAAATCCAACTGCCTCCAGATCATTTGGGCTGCTTTTTGCGGAAGCAAAAGCCTTCGCATCGCGCTGACTTCCACTTCCACAGACTTACACTTCCTGTTTGGGTTTTTCCCTAGAGTTTGCCGCCGTCCTGGACTGGATGCTAATCCCTTCCTGTCCGGATTCAATGCGGCGGTGCCCGTGTTGGGTTCAAAGACCTTGCCTAAGGCTCACACTTGCCTACACACACTTGCCTAAAGCTACGAATTTTATTTAATTTTTATTTTAATTCACGGCGGATCACACCCAAAAAATAAAACTTTGACTTCACATTCAACACATTCAATTCCAACCAGAGTGTGTGTGTTCGTCTTGTGTGTCACGATTCAATCTGGCTTTAGGTGTATTGAATAATGTCAGGGGCACAAATTGAAGCTGTCATTCCGTGTGCGCAGGTTTGTCCATTTCCGGCGAGGTCAGTGAAGTCCACCGAGGGGATGCGTTATAAATAATCCCGGGTTATTCTTCTCATTATTATTGTCACTGTTTCTATTCTTGCCCGTGTTATTTTGATTGTCTATTCTCACCCTTGCTGGTTTTTTTGGGGGGTTGTTTTTTTTTATTCTGTTATCTATTTCCATTTTTTGTTGTCTTTTTTTTTCCTTTAATTTTGCTATCTTTTAATTGTCTCTTTTATTTATATTTATACTCTTATTTATTGATATTATTGTTGCACTGCTGTTACAAAAGAATTTCACCCATGGGGATCAATAAAGTTCTATCTTATCTTAATAGAAATAATAATAATAATAATAATAATGATAATAATAATAATAATAATAAAAATAAAAATGTTCTCAGATTATACTTTCACACTTAAAATTTTATTTTTGTTTCACTTTATGCATATATTTAAATAAATTATTTAATTATTGAAACAAAATCTATAAATAATAACATATAAGTGTGACTTATAGTCCAAAAAATACTACTAATATTATTATAATTTTTGAATAGATATGTTTTGCTTTCTCTTAACCATCTCTTATTTTTATTGATATTCAAATTTACTGACACTGCATTGTTGAGCTGCTGTGACAAAAGAAGTTCCCCTACGCGGATCGATAATGTTCTATCCATCCATCTATCACAACCTTCATATTCCTGCAACTCCACCTGCGGGTTTTTCTTTTTCCCGTGAAGGAAGCGGCTGCCGGCGCCTCGCCGAGCGCTTTGGCAGGCCGTCAAACGGGCCTGTTAACGCCGTCGGTCGCATTCTCACCTCAGAGGAAGCGGCGCCGTCACGCTGGGTTGCCGTGGTGCCGCGCCGTATCCTTTCAGACGGTCGGAAATGGACGCTAATTAACACCTCCACCCCTCACCAACACACACAGACACAGACGCACACACACACACACTCCAACGTGAGTCCAATGTTTAAAAACTGACTGTTTAAAACAGCTTTTGAGTTTTTTTTTCTTTGCAGGACTCCCGCACGCTGCAAACACTGAGGAAACAACAAATAAGTCATCAATAAATCCAATGATTTCCAAGATTTCAGTCACGGAGCGGGGAAATTCCCTCTCATGTCCCTTTTCATTGAGATTATTCAGTATTTGTTGGACTTTGTTAAGGTCACTTCTGGAGGTTTTTTTCAACTTTTCCAATTTGCAAGCCGTTTATTGGCTTTTCAGCGAGGTTATGGCTGATATGGCAAATTATCGACAGTTTTCAGCTTTACTTTTGGAGATATTTAAAAAGGCCTTTTTTATTGATCATTTATTTGAAAAATAAGTTGACTCGGTTTTCTTGTCATTTATTGACAATTTTAGCAATTTGAAGGCCGTTTATTGACTTTTCAGGGAGGTTATGACTGATATGAAAAAAGTATTGCCAGTTTTCAGCTTTGCTCTTGGAGATTTTTAAAAAGGTTTTTTTTTTTATTGATAACAAGTTGTTTCGTTTTCTTGTCATTAATAGAGAATTTCTACAATTTGCAGGTCGTTTATTTTCAGGAAGATTATGACTGATATGGCAGATTGTCACGAGTTTCAGCTTTGCTTTTGGAGATACTTAAAAAGGGTTTTTTATTGATCTTTTATTTGTCAAATAAGTTGCCTTGCTCTTGTCATTTATAGACTATTTTAGCAATTTGCTGGCCATTCATTGGCTTTTCTAGAAGGTTATTTCTGATATGGCAAGTCATCGCCAGTTTCAGCTTTGCCTTTGGAGATTTTAAATATTTTTTTATTAATAACTTAATTTATCTGTAAAATAATTTGCCTCGCTGCTCCGTCTTTCGCGGCACTCCTTAAGTCAACCCCCCGCCCCCCCCCCTCGGATAAATCAGAGGTTTCAGGTCGCCTAATGAACCGGGATACGCAGTCTAATCCCGAAAACCCCGGGATTTAAACCGGCGCCGGCCGGGCGCCTCCCGGCCAAATCGGCGGGTTAATCCACCGCCTCCGTCCTCTCCGCTCAGCCGGAGGGCGGCCAAATCCTCGCCTACACCCTCATCTGTGGCCACCCGTCCCCCAACACAAGCCCAGCAATTACATTAATATGATACTGTCACCGTTCAAACACAGATGTGCGACCACACAGGCGGGATATTCATGTCAGATGTCAGATAATCCGGCGAGGGTGACGGAGAGTGTTGATGTGATTGCGTTTTTTATTTACATTTTTTTATTTCATTTTACTTTTTTTATCGGACACCACTGCACTCACGCAAGATTTTATTTATTCATTTGCTTAATTTGTTTTAAGCCGTAACTATTTACGTCATCCGGACAGGACGCGGCTCCACACGCCCAAAGGGGTTCGGATGATGCCGTGATATAACGTAAAACAAATACAAATAAAATCAAGGTCGGGTGGAAAAATAGGAGGGAAAACGCCACAGCTGTTCTCTGCATGGATCTGATGCTGCGAGTATCGAGCGGGGACAAAATCAGTGGAGGCATTGATTGATGTGGTAATGGATCATGACCCGGCAGCACATTAAAAAGACCGTATTCTGCATTTTGGGGAAGGGAAATTGATCATTGGGAGGTAAACAGCAGAGCGGAGCGCAGACACTATTTTCTTTTTTCCTTATGAACGGCGGCGTCGAGTACGTTTCGAATTCGAGATCCACTCTCGCAACACGCGTTTCGGTGAAATCGCAGATTTCCCGTAACTTGGGACGCCATCACCGATGACCCCGACCACCTAATGCCATAAACATATACAACAATTCACTGTCAAAAGTTTTTTTTTTTTTTAAATGTACTTGCTACTATGCTCATTATTTTTTCCTTCATTTTTTTTTACATTTTTTCCCTCAGATTTTAACTATTTTTCCACGATTTTATTTTACTTTATTTATATATTTATTTTTATCTTTAGCTTGTCACTGTCTTCTCCTTGCATGTCTCGCTGCTGCTGCGAAACCATTTCCCATCCATGGGATCATTAAAGTACATCTCATCCCAGCTCCAGATGTTTGAACGTTAGGGTGGAGACGTTTCCGCGCTCACCAGATCTTATAAAAAAAAAAAAAATGGATAGCGGGGAAAGTGAAGTTAAACCTGGTTTAGTGTCTTTAAGCCTGAGTAATCCAGTAAAGTGATTCTTTTCAGGGGGGGGGAAGCCACTTGTGTTTCCCAGCAATTCTCATTTTTTAATTATTTTCTTTTCTTTCATTTTGAAGGGGTACAGAACGCAACTGTACCTCAATCACATAGAAATTATAACATATTTTTAATTATATATCTATATATTTTTAAATTAATTAAACTCAGTTAAAGTTGTTAAACTGCGGACGGATATATCCGTGATGGGGGGCGAGGAGGCAGAGCTTAAGCCGATGCACTTGCGGAAAATGCTGGACACCTCGGGGTTTTTCGAGAAACAAATAAAAAATGAATGTCAGCGGAGGAGATTGTCCTCCTGAAAGCGTGAGGAGGGGAGAAGAAGAGCGGAGGAGGAGGCAGGAAGCGAACGGCGATAGAGGAGGAAGAGAGTGATTACTTATTACCCCCTCGACTCTTAATCCAGTTTACAATAGTCAACTTCACCCAAGTAATTTCACTTCAAAGGTTCTGAACCGCCGCCAAATCATGTTGCATCCCAGAGTTCCCTTTCAGACGGCGAGGAATGAGTCAAAGGGAATATTAATTAGCGCCAAGGCAGAGCCAGAAAATAAATCTTTTAGCTGATTTAGTGAACCTGAATGTGGTGCCATCAAAACATCACGTGACCATTTTTTAAAAAAAAATTATTTATATATTTTTTTGGTAGGTTACAGACCGGAACCTCCCGTGACCCCGAATCCCGGTGAGGACGCTGCGTCTCGAGTCCTCTGTGCATTTGAATGCATTTTCCGGTCACACATGCTCGATTTCTAGCCCCTTTTTCCGAGCTCGTTTTGTCTTTTTTTGGTACTTGTGCTATTCCTCGATTTCTTAAAGCTTTTGGATTTTTTCCAGCAATTGTTAGCGTTATCAAGTGAATTAAATGGCAAAATTGACAAGGAAAGCCGCGACAGCACCTCTTTCCCGCAGATTTCGGGAGAAATGTAACCCCGCGTCCTCGCGTGGGGACAATATGGACTCTTTTCGTGAGCTGGGATTTCTGTCCACTTTTTTTAATCTCATTTCTTGTCACATTTCCTCATTATTGTGAAACGAAATGGCGCAACTAAACGAAACCCTACATTTTACACTTAGGAGGACTTTCAAGTCTCCTACGACCACGTCATCATATCCCTGAAAGTAACTTTGACATCATATATAGAGACTTTGTGTCTAAATTCTCACCTCCTTCTTGTCTTCCTTTGGGCTTTTCCCCTTCAGGGGTCGCCATCTTCTCCATTCAGCCCTGTTCTCTGGATCCTCCTCCTCTCACATCAACTCACTTCGGAACGTTAGGCATCACTTCTTTTCGTCATATAAGCAAAATTTATTTCAAGAATTTATTCCAAAAAAAGTTTGTTTTTTTGAAGGGGAAATAAAACAAAAAACTAGTTAAAACTTAACGGTAATCCAAAGATATATAGTAATTTTGCAAAATATGGGGTTTTATTAAAAAAATCCAGTTTTGAACCCCAGTCCCACATAGATCCAACAAAAAAAGTTTATTTCTCTCTGAATAGCACATGAAAAAATAAACTACAAATATTTTATGGGTTGAAAGGAATGCTATTCATTTTTTATCAGTGATTTTTCTATTCAGAGCTCTCGGTTTTAAAGAAAATAACATTTTCCTTAACCCATAAAACGAAAAATCTGCATTTTTAGAGCCCCACTGTACATACCTATGTTTGGAATTTGAAAAAAAAATCCCATTTTATTTTTCCTATGAAGAAGGGTTGGTTTAATGCACATATGAAGCTCGTGGGGTTCAGAACCTCCATCAAGGCTGACAACCACTGCTCTAGACCTCCAATTCCAGCATCCGTCTACCAATATATTCACTCTCCCTCCTCTGTCCATGTCTCAACCATCTCTGACCTTCTGTCCAAAACACTCCCAAACAGAACCTCCGCATCTTCATCTCTGCCACCTCCAGCTCTGCTTCCTGTCTTTTCTTCAATGCCACTGTCTCCAAACAATTGCTGGTCTCACCACTGTCATGTACACCTTTGCTTTCATTCTGGCTGGACGACGGGACGCATTAACATTCCCCATGGTTAGCAATGTCGATTAGCTTCCCCGCTAGTGTGTACGGTAGAACCTGGGCTTACGAAACACCCGGGATCACTAACAAGTCCGTTTACGACTGATGCGATTTTGAATCGAGCTGCGGACAAGCTTCAGCTTCCGAACACAAAAGCAAACAAACTCACCGGCTGTTTTAGCGTTGTAGCATGGCAGCCGTCGTGCGTGCCACTCCGCGATGTTTAACGTTGTGCTCTGCTCTTAAAACGCTTTTTCGTCCTTTTTTTCTTCCAGTAAGCTTTTCCTCATTATGGCTCCCGCCAAAACTGTAAGAATGCTAATGCTAGTGGTGCTAAGAAGTTAAGAACTCCAGTTTATCTGAAGAAGGAGATGGCAGCTAAACGGGAGAGCGGTGTTGGTGTTACAACGACACGGCGAAGTCAACCATCCGTACCATCCTGAAGAACAAAGATATGCTAAAGATGGCTGATGTGGCTAAAGGGGCGACTACGCTAACGAGACAAAGGTCTCAGGTCTTAGAAGAAGTAGAAAAGTTAGTTTGGATAATTAAAAGATAACTTGCTAATATTTTTGCCACAAATAAGCTTATAATAAAGTTTCATAAGCGTACAGTATCACTGATGAGTGGGATTTACATCATCTAAATTCTCGCGAATCCCGGCAAAATCTTGACACCTACATGTATATAGCATCGTACAAACCCACCCAAACCAAAGAGACAAGAGCATGGGACAGATCTGTTCAGCAATCTCAAAAGAAAAAAACAAACACAACGAATCCCTTCTTTGGTTGTTTCTCCCAGAAACCAGTGTTGCTGCCGGCGTTAATGGAGACGAATTGGATCCCGGGGGGGGGCGGTGAGCGACGCCGAAGAGAGAGCGGAGGCGGCACCTGGTCCAAGCAGCGCCGGGTTGGAAGATGGATCGTTTCCATTAAGTGAGGGAAAAACCGAGGTTTGAGGGGTGGGGGGAAAAAAAAACAAAAAGGCTTCTCCTCCCCACGGAGCCGGGCTCTCCCCGAACAATTACACTTTATTGTCCCATCTCTTCGTGTGACAAGGAAAGTCTGCTCTCCTGGAAAAACAAACATAAAGCATGTCGGGGAGCCGGGAGCTTTAAAACATCTCAAGGCGCGTGCGACTCCGCGTAGCGGCCGCTAAGCTACGGGAGCTAACGTCGTAAACGCGGAACGATTCGGCGAGGGAATACGAACTCGACGTTCGCCACAGAAATGAGCAAGAAATCGCAGAAGAACGGGAAATAATTTGACCGCCGCGCCCGATGGGACGGACGAATGCTTTGCGGTAGCCGAACCAAGACGGCGGCGAGCTTTGTCTCGATACGCCGCTTCCGATAAGGAGTTTTAAACTCTGAGTGGATCCTGTCTTTGTTCGCTGTTCACCTCTTCCCTATCGGGTTCGTCACGTGACCTTCAGCCGCCCTACTTTGATCCAGAGAGGAAAAAAAAAAAAAAAGTAAAAAAAAATATTGAATGTAGCATTTCTGCTAGAGCGCCCCCTGCTGGCAGGAGCTAGGAACTTCAGAATCAGATTTTTTTATTTTTTTTATTTTTTTGAGCGAGACACTCTATTTTAGTTCTTCATGACACCAACTGACTGCAGCCCTCTGAAGGCCTGGGCTGGTGTGTGTTCTCCGGGCATCCTTGGACACACACACACACACACACACACACACACACACACACACACAAGATTGTGGGGGGGGGTGATGCTTATATAAGCTGAGCGATGGACGTCCACGCCACCGCCTGGAGGAGGACACCCAGACAGACAGCGTACTGTGTGGGTCGGGTTAGGACGGACAGACGGCTGAGTGGATGGGTGGGCGGACAGACAGACAGTCATACGGACGGACGGACAGTCGGATGGATATCTCGGGGGGTGGGAGTAGAGAACATTCCAGAAAACTCAGAAGCTTAATCTTCTTATCCATGGCCGATTGGTCGACTGTGTGTGTGTGTGTGTTTGTGTGTGTGTTTGTGTGTGTGTGATGATGAGCTCTATGTTTATTCCCCCTCCCCTCCCCCTCTTTCGTCCTTCACCTGCTCCTTCACCGTAACCCCTCCTGCATCTCTGAAACAAAGTTCTGCATCTCGCCCTCATTAGCGAACCCTCCTCCTCCGTCAGCGTGAGGTTCTTCTCTCCACCATCAGAAGATGAAAGTGACCCCCGCGCGTTGAAGGCAGAGCCAAAGCTGGTGTTCCTCTGCCGCGGGACATGGTGGGGGATTCGTGTGTGTGTGTGTGTGTGTGTGTGTGTGTGTGTGAGTGAACCGGATTCTGCTGATTGTAGGAAATGATACCCTCTAATTTCACCTGCAACTCTGAAAGACGTAAAGGGCTGCAGGGCGGGGGGGTGATGTTGGGTCTGGAAGGCAAGGCTGGACCACGGGAAGGTTTGACGTGAAGACCGGGACCAAAAGCTTTCTTTCGTTCGGATTGTTTTTCACTTTTCGGGTCATTTTTCGGGGGGGGGCGGCAGGACGGGATCTGGGTTTTTGTTGACTGTCGCTGCCAGAGAGGATTCAAGGAGGATTCAAGTTACATGTCCCTTGAAGGAGGTGTTTTTTAAATTATTTTTATTTATTTTTTATTTATACTTTTTCAGTATTTTATCATTAGCGCTTATTGTTATTTATTTATTTTTGTCATACTTATTATTATCATTATTATTGTTATTGTTATTGGCAACTGGACGTTTCAGCCCTCATCCCAGAGGCTTCTTCA
>CAAKHD010002108.1:1352-18270 GCA_901007705.1 Fistularia tabacaria
CTTTTTTTCCAAAAAAAAAGGGTGTTTTAAAAGCCCCCCGGGAGGGGGGGGGGGTTTTTTTTTTGGGTCCCCCCCCCCCCCCCCCTCTCCGCTTCATTGTGACCCCCACCTGGCTCTTTAATTTTTTTTGCTGACACCGTCCTGCGGGGGATTATAACGGGGACCGCCTGCGACCCCCCCACCCACCAACGCCATTGTACGCCCCCCGCCCCCACCCTCCCCACATCCACCCCTCCAGGCCTCTGTTTGCCTTTAGCTGAATAGAAGGGGGGGGGGATAAAAGGCCAAACAAACGGGCTTTAACAGGCTTTTGAGTCCCGCGGCGTCGGCCGCCATGACCGACCGGAGCCACCGACCGTGCACGTCACCCCGCCGCCGAACATGTCGCTGAACTACATCAAGAACTTCTATGAAGGATGCGTGAGTAGGAGATGCTGCTTCCGGTTCCAGGTGGGGTGGTTCCCATCCCACCAACCTCCCCCCACCCTTCCATTGGGCTCAAAGGGGCCCCCGGGGGCCCCGACTCCCCTCACTGTCTCCCTGCAGATTCTTTAGGGTCACCTCCCGCAGGTGTCCGTGAATCTCAATTTCCAAGAAACTTTTAGAGGAACATTTTCAAGGGATGTGTTTTAGCCATGTGTCAGCGTTGGTTGCCTACTTTTTAACATTAACGGTGTTGTTTTCTGAAAATATTGCATATTATTCCATTATTATGTTGCCATGTGGCAGCAAGGTGGAGAACCAAAACTGCCCAGATTTGTGAGTGATGGTATGAATGGTTGTATTTATCTCTATGACGTGTTAATGACAGAGTAAATGGTTTAATATCTCTGTATGTGTGAATGACAGAGTGAATGGCTGTATTTCTCTATATCACAGTCATTTAAAAGCATTAAAAGTCATCAAATAGATTTTGCAAAAATGATGGCCTGAAATAGCATAAAGAAACTTTAAATTCAGTCCAGAGGCGTTAAAAGATGTAAATAAACTCGATGGGAAAAAAACCCATTGTTATTCGCAATTTATTTGAATAAGGCTATATCAACATTTAATCATTTGGATTAGAATAGTGTAATGATCGATGATGATTGACAAGCAGAACCCTTTCATCGGCTATTGCTATTACAACACCAGAGTTGGAGAAAAAAAAGGAAAGAAAGTAATAAATATGCATTAATAATCAGGCGCAAAGTTAAATCTATGTGATTCTTTATTTCCATTGTCACTCAGAAGGTTATACGTACATATCTGCTTCTGTGCCAAATCAATTCCAGATGCAAACGATTGACATTATGATAAATAAACGTATCTGAAGTTTGGACATGGGCATTAAATTTGTTTAACGGGGCATTAAGAAGCATGAAATTAGATTAGCTGGTCCCCTCAGAAACCCTGTATATGATGAGTGAATGAAACAGTGAATGGTTTCGTTCCTATATCATGCACGAACGGGACAGTGATGGTTATAATTATCTCGATGACATTTGAATGAACGAGTGAAAGGTTGGATGTGAGAGTGAATGGTAATATTTCACTGTGTGACATGTGAATGACATAGTGAATGGTTGTACCTCTAGATGACGTGTGAATGTGAATGAGAATAACAGCTGGGATAGGCTTCAGCCCTTCCACAAACCCGACTGCTACATGAGCTGTATCAATAATGAATGAATGAATGACTATATTCCCATAATATTTTGCTTATTTCCTCAGTTTCAGGGCCTTTGTTTTCTTTTTTTTCCCTGTTTGCTTATTTTCGATCATTTCTCGCTGATAATATTAATGTTTGAATGTCGGCCTCTATCCCGCCAAAATATGTTGACAGTCTGACGTAGTCATTTTTCTCCCTCCAGTGAGTCACCCCTGTGTGCACGCCTGTCCGTGCGTGTGTATTGATGTGTTTGTTTGCCCGCACACGAGTGTGTGGGTTCCCCGTCAGACTCATAATCAGAAAGTTTTTCTGCTTATTATTTATTTGTTTGAGTATAAAAGTAAAGGTACAGTTTGAAAGGTGAAAGGGCCAAATGTGACTGGTGTCAATGTGTGGCTCTGTGGCCCCAGGGGGTTCCTCGAGGGCCTCACATGTGGTCGTCAGCAGGTCTTCTCCAGAGGGTCTTTTTCATTTTGATATTTATCGTATTAAGATTTTTACAGCTTTATGAAACTTTTTTTTTTGGACTCTGTGAAATTATTGACATGGATAGTGTTTGTGTGTGTGTGTGTGTGTGTGTTTGTGTGTGTGTATGTGTGTAGCTCAGGCCTCCGACAGTGATCGGCCAGTTCCACACCTTGTTCTTTGGCTCGGTGCGGATGTTCTTCCTCGGAGTTCTGGGCTTCGCTGTTTACGGAAATGAGGCTCTGCATTTCAGCTGCGACCCGGATCGCAGGGAGCTGAACCTCTACTGCTACAACCAGTTCAGACCCATAACGCCTCAGGTACGATCCGCCCGTCCGCAAGGGTTGACCCCTGACCTCCCCGAGACCCACCTCCCAGCTGAGCGTGATTCATTGTTTTGCCCCCTTGAACATAAAGTGGCAAAAAGATGTCCTCATTCGGTGACAATGGGTTTCCCTTTTAACTTATGATTGGAACAACCTCCTGTTAAATTGTTCATTTGCCCCGAAGCCCCCCCATCTGGAGATGAAATGCTCTCCTTTGGAGCGCAGGGGTGTTTCGGTCCTCGAATGAGGACGCCGTGTGACTCAGTGTGACATGTTGTGAGGATCACTCACTGCAGCTATGACCCAGAGGCTGTCTGGCAACAATAAATGTCGCGGAAAATAGACCGAAAACCCTCGCACTGACTTACTTTCGTGATTGTTTTGAAGTCTTGGCGGAAACACATCCCGGCTAGCGTTGAAGATGTTTTCGCGTAAAACTGATTTAAAGTCAAACTCAACACAATAAAAATGTGTTGTTTGGATAATATGACACGAAGAGGAAGAGTGATTTTAATAATGAAATAGTAATGTTCTTCTGGTGGTCACTGCAGGTGTTCTGGGCGCTGCAGCTGGTGACGGTGCTGGTCCCGGGCGCCGTGTTCCACCTGTATGCAGCCTGCAAGAACATCGACCAGGAGGAGATCCTGGAGCGACCAGTCTACACCGTGTTCTACATCATCTCTGTCCTGCTGCGCATCATCCTAGAGGTCGTCGCCTTCTGGCTGCAGAGTCACCTCTTTGGCTTCCAGGTCTATTGGATCCCCGCGCGTGTGTGTGTGTGTGTGTGTGTGTGTGTGTGTGTGTGTGTGCGTGTGTGCGTGCGTGTGTGTGTGCGTGTGTGTGTGCACGTGTATGTTTGATTGTCAAGGGGCAGTGCTTGTTGAGGAAGACACTGAACCCCTAACTGCTCCCCTGGTACTGGTAGACAGCAGCCAACTGCTCATGGTTCACCCAATGATGGGTGAAATGCAGAGAACAAATTTCCCCATGAGGGATTAATAAAGTATACATTACTATTCTGTTTCTCCAATGTAAACATAACTGTAATCTGGCTAATTCATTCGTTAGTATACATGTGTAAGGACTTGGACTTTAATGTGTTAATTTTGAATTACTTACAGAAGAAAAGAATGCATTCAGAAAAATAACGTATTATAAATCACACTTCTTTTTCGAGCCACAGAACATTTCTCAGTTCGCTGGTACCAGCGGGGACAGACTACACCGGCACGCTGTGTGATAGTGTGATGGATGAGGCAGATGAGACAACGCTTGTTGAAGGGAAATTTAAATTCTGTTTAAGAAACTTCCAGGTGGAACTAGAAACAAAAATGATGTTCCTTGCACTTCATGCGGGATGGAGTTTGTAAATCAAAAGGAGCACCCCCAGCCTCCGTTAGCACCTCAATGCTAAACATATTGGGGTTGGTAATTCGAGCTTTCTCCTTGTGCAACAGTCCGTAACATTAGCTTTGTACCAGCATGCAGCTCAATAACATTAGCGTTGTATGAGCAAGCATTGCAGTCATATCAGCTTTGTACAAGCATACAGGTTGGTGATGCTAATCTTGTCGGTAACGTGGAAGATCGAAGCATTGGTAATACGAGCAGGCCTCTCTTCTCCGTGGTAGAAGACCAGGGCCTACAGGAGGTGCTTCAGATCGATTCAAAGGATGAGAATAATAAACCACAGTCCAAAAAGACAAAGTCAAAACCAGTCCAGCTGCTGGATAAGGTTGAAGGGGAAATAAATAGTCTGAAGATCCGTGATTAAAATGTGATTCATTTTGTAGTAATTCATTCCAAAATGGTTAGCACTTCCCTGGAATTTTCGCTGGTTGGATTTCGACAGGGGGCCTTTCTGTGTGGAGTTTCTCTGTTCTTCCCGTGTTTGCACGGGTTTCCTCCGAGTTCATCGAGTTCATCCCACAGTCCAAAACTTGGCTAAATGCGCCAATGAGGGAGTGAATAGCTCTAAGTCTGTATATGACATGTAAATGGTTTGTCTCTGTAAGATGTGTGAATGAGAAGCATGGTAGTTTTATGATTGTACATGACGTGTGAATGAGAGGATGAATGGTCGTCTGTCTGTATGTGGTCTGTGATCGACCAGTCCAGGGTGAACCCTGCCTTTCGCCCAATGACAGCTGGGATAGGCTCCAGTCCCCCCACGACCCTGAATGCAGGATAAAAAGTAGCGACAATGAGTGAATAATTATAAAGTGTCTAATTAATTAGATTCATTTTTTCAGTGGAGTCCCACCCCAGTGTGTACATGTATGTGTTGTTGCTAATGTTTAGCTAATTTACTTCTAATCATCTGGTAATTCCTTTGTCGCGGTTTCTTGGTTCAAGCTAATTTCCTGCTAGTTTAATTTATTTTCTGGCTAATTGGTCGATAATATCTCACACCGTTGTCCTCAGCGTGATTTGAATGAGGGAAATGTGCTGCTGATGTGCTTGCCGCAGGTTCATCCGATCTACATGTGCGACGCCAGTGCTCTGGAAAAAATGTTCAACGTGACCAAGTGTATGGTGCCCGAACACTTTGAGAAGACCATCTTCCTCAGCGCCATGTACACCTTCACCGTCATCACCATCCTGCTCTGCATCGCTGAGATCTTCGAGATCCTGTGCCGGCGGCTCGGTTACCTCAGCAACCAATGACGCCTCCCGAACGCACGCGTCGTACGACCAAGGGCCAAAGCACTTGCTGTCAGAGCTCCCGGTTAGCGGCAGCTGGACGTTTACCAACGCAGGACGCTAACGGATGAGCATCACTCGTGAGTGGCACTGACACTCCAACAGGCGGCAAACATTCTCTCCGGTGTCAGTGGGTCTGTAGTAGATGGGTCCGAGGGTCAGGTTTGGACGCCATAGAGTTACAGAAGTGACGAGGTTGGGGTCGGAAATTCACCGCCGCGAGGCGTCAGCTGACTCATGTGTTTGAATTAGAGCCCGATGTTGTGGAGGAAACATCCGGAAGCGTCACGCGTCATGAACTTGACAGTTCATCGAACATGACGGACAGCGCAGAAGGAAGCGGCTTCACACGGAGCGGAAATGGCCGGCGCCGCCAGTGACCCATAAGTGCATTTGCAAAAACAGATTGAAGTCACTCATCTCAGGCCAAAGAAATCGAAATTTATTGAATGATGTGACCAGAAATAAGACATTTTTACCCTATTAAATTATTTACATTTTTTTGGGATTAATGTATTTTCTAATTTGTTTTGTATTTTTTTTAGATGATATCAATCGAGCATAATGTCACATTATTTAACGTAAATATTTTTGGAATAATTTCCTATCATTCTGTTCGAAACCAAAACTTCACCTCTCGCTGCTCAGCCATGAAACGGGCTTCATTCTGTTTTTGCAAGTTGATTGCTCGGGCGGTTCAGAAGATCCTCGCTAGGCTAAGTGTGACGGTTCTTGCGCCCTGCCGTGAGGTCGCCTGCGCTTCCCGCCCCGCTCAGCTCCGGCTTCCCTCTTGATCGACACGACTGAAAGGACCCCGAAGGACGCGGAGAGGGAACCACTGTATTGGTTTAATTTCACACTCATTTTCACAGAGACTGTGCTGCGCCTTACGTTCTGTAACCCGGGGTTCTGTGAGGTCTCATCATCGCCTCAGCATCGAGTAACCCGTTTTATGGCTATGAACAAGTGATCCCTCAAAGTGAAGGTTCTCAGTCATCCAGGTCATGGTTAATTGCTGTCGTGGCAACTGGACTATCTTCTCTTGGAGACGTCCCCTGTCTCAACCAAGAAGCTTCTTCAGGGCTACTAGACAGCAGGGAGTTTCCGCTATATGGGGTTTGGGTTGGCCCTTATTCGACTCTCGCAAACCCTTGGACGCAGAGATGGGGGTCATCAGAACTCTCAACCATCTGGCCAAGAATATTCTGACAAGTCAAACAGAGGTCTAATATGTTGGTAAAGTCCTAAAACTGACCAGAAGACATCCTACGGAACAGGAGGAAGACAGAAAGAAGTGCAAGGAGGTGCGGGCCTACGTTGCTGGTACTTCGTAAGAACTCAGAAAGATTTTCAAGGACAGAACACCACCCAGGAACAAGATAGAGAATCTGATTCATACTGTCATGTGCAATGAGGATTGTGATTGTCCTCCTATGTTGGAGAGACAAAAACAACCTCTACAAAGAATGGGTGGCCCAACAAAGGAGAGCAACCACTTTAGGTCAGGACTTCGTGGACCACTTGCACCTGAAGGACAAGGGCCGTTCCTTTGGGGCAAACAATGACCAGCCTTCTGGCCAGAGAAGACAGATGGTTTGAGGTCAAAGACGCCTTCTTTGTCAAACTGGAGAGACACTACCTTTCGCAGACATACAACGCCGTGTTGAGATCCGCCCCAAAACAGATCAACATACACCAGATCCATCTGAACCCATCGAACCACCCGGAGAGATCCATGACTGGATCCAGCCTCAGCCCAAGTATCCAACGCGCTTCCTTTGTTTTACACCATCAACACATCAGCCGTACACTGACCAGTGCCGATTTGAACTCGGGTGAGCATCAGGAATTCGTACCTTTGTCGCAACCCAATCCATAAGTAACATAAGGAGCCATCTCGACTGGGACCGACGGCCCAACCCAAAGAAGCTTCCCGGATGGGAGAAGGGACGCAAGTCCAGTTGCCATGACAACATTGACAAGGATCCCTACAAACTTGACGAATGTGTCCGATGGAGAACTCATCTCACAGTGACTTTCAGCCAATGAAGAGTTGTTTCGCAGATAAAAGACATTCTTAAGGTGCAGACAGTGAAGTCCGAACAAGAATACAAGTCTTAACTATTCCACAGTATAATTAACAATTATATTTTAAGTATTGATTCTTTTTAAAATATGAAATGTTTTTTTTTTATATTTGAAAATATTTTTAATTATATTTTTGTGTACGACCGTATTCATTGTCTCTCCGTTTTAAGAATGGCTTTTTTAAATTCAAATTTTTTTTGCCGTTTTTTTTTTTGCAAAAGAACTCTTCGACGATCGACACGGGGGCACGACCCCGGCGCCTCTCCCGGGGAGAACGGAGGGTGTCCGGGTGAGGGAACGACCGACGGCGTCTGGGTGTAGCCTAGTTTTTAAATTGATAAAGTCAGCAGCACATTTAGAGTTTTTAAGAGTTTCCAGACCCTTTTGGTCTCATTTAGAATGTAATAAAACGTGTTGTCGCGGCCGAACCAGCGAACTCGGTAATGACTCGTTCCATTGCACCGTCACATTTCTCGCTCTGTTATTTCCATTCGGCCGCCGTTGTCGTGCGCGTTCTCTGGAAATGATTACCTCTCACGTGTCGTACTGTCTTATTTCCTTAATCAGACATCCATCCAACTTTTGTTATGATGTTCTCAGCAATCTGTTTATCATCTCAGGTACAAAGTTGCATTACCAGACAAAAGTGGATCAAACCGTCGTTTCAAGTGCTTTTAAAACGGTGAATGAGCTTTTTATCAGGAGGAGTGTTGAACGCCCGCGGTCCGAGGCTGGGTTGGGTCCGACGGGTTCAGGAGGGTTGGAAACTCCTGCCGCGTTTGTTTTGTCCGCCTTTCGGTCACGCCTGGATTTGCCTCTCGATGTTTGCTGTTGTCGGGTTTGTGAAGCAAAGATCCCTCAGTTATGATGTCGGTTTGAAGGAACGCGGCGGCTTTCGTCATCGTTGCGGTGGCAAGACGGGAAGATCGCCATCCTTGTTTGGGCTACATCACCTCGCCAGAGCCCAGCCCCCCCCCCATTGGAAGCTTTGCGCCATAAGCGGGCCAGTGTCATCACACAAACCTTTTAACACCCCAGACACTCTCACCCTGGCGCTGATGTACTTCATCCATTCACAGATGAAATTCAGTTCCTAAAGAAAGTGGCAGCCGGAGCTGCTCTTCTGACAGAATGCTGGGTGCGGCGGCAGAGGCAGCTCCTCGCGGCAAATCCCTGCTCTTTTGTGTCCGAACACAAGACGCTGCCTTTAAAACATCCGTCTGTTGAACAGAATCAGCCGATGGGACAGACTCCTTTCAGAAAATGGACATGTTACTCGGTCATGGCAACGTGTCATCATTTCATGTCATGTATTTCACTCAACAGTGAATGGAGATTGTATGTTTGACGATGTTCGTCAAGGGCGAACCACCATTTATCAGACCGACATTCATGCTAAACTAAATAGCGGATGGCAGGTTCCGCAGCAGCATGACACAGAGAGAACAATGTCGAGTTTGTTTCTTATTCTCAGAATCCCAAAAAACAAAGACGGATAAGCGTAGATCAGGTTTTTTCAGGTCAACGTTCGGGGGAGATTTTTGGGGAGCAACACTGCAGATACCGGTTCATGACACTTTAAAAACCAGCTTCCACATACTTGAAAACTATTTTGCAATTAATATTTGAAAAAAAAATTAATTAAATGTAACAAGGACATGGAAATATTGGCAGTTTAATCACACCAACTCCGATTTTTCTTCCACGACATACAAATTTTTGGCCTGGGGAATAACTCAGGCACTTGAGAGAGAGTGAAAAGAATTTCATAAGGAGGCGGTGATTGTGATTTATTTTTTCGGGGGTAAGGGCGATGTTTTGACTTCTAGAGCCATGAATCCTCAGAAAACTCAGAAGATCGGAAAGCGCATTGGGTACAGCTTCATTAATAAGAGAATGGCTACAATTAAAGCTTTGAGTCAGGGTCAACATAAAATGTTGCAATCTATTTTTTATGATGAGAATATGTTTTTTGAATAAGAGTTTTACAGTTGTTTTCCTTGGACCCGCGAATCTTTCCCAATTGTTTCTTTGTAGACTGAGAAAAGTTAATTTTCAACCAAATATAATAATCCCTCCATTCTAAATGGATAAAGATCGATACCAGACAAACTCAAATGTGTACTTTAGAAAATAAGCAACAAGTAATAGATTTTGAATTTGAAGATAGAATTGGATTTAAATATTTATTTGGGGTTTTAATTTATACGCAGATATTTTTCAGAGAAAATATACATATATATAATTTCTGTCTTCGAACAGCCACTGATTCTTTTTTAAAGCAAAGCTGGAACCATTGGTAAAATTCAGGATTCTGGCCATTTCTTTATTTAAAAATCTCAAATTCGCGGGAGGAAGCCCATATTCAATACAGCATTCGTGTTTCCTGTTTTCTTTTTTTTTTAACTATAAGTGAAATGACTGTCACTGTGTATCTGGGTGAATCCTGTCAAAAGAAAAAAGTGGCAAAATATCCGGGCGAAACCCGCGGAAAATGTTTGTCCCCTTGTTGTGAAGGCGACGACGTGATTCTCCTTTGTGTTTTGTCTTGAGATGATTGATTAAAAATGTCCGACTTCAGCATCTGTTCCTTTTGTTGCTCCCGTCACTCTCAGGATGGAAATGCTCTCCACTCAGAGAGCCTCGAAGCAGAGGGAAGTGTTTTTGAGATGGAAACATCCCGAAAAATATATCAATTTACCACGGGGGACCACAAGTTGAAGTATTATTTTCCGAAGGTATGGACGGCTAAGACGTGTGATAATGATGTGTTTCATGTTTTTCTCAGTCAACTTGAGACACAAACCAACAAGAAATTACCTGCAAGCTATTCCCCCCCAAGAAAACTTAAATTTTTCCTGTGAAATTCCATTAAAAAGGTTCTACAGTATATTCAAGGATGACTGGCTCCTCTCCGTGTGGACTCTAAACGTGGCCCCAGTGCCTCCCAGGGTTCCCCTGCTTCCTCCCTCAGTCTAAAAAGCAGGAGGCAAGTGATTTATGATTGTCTGTTGGTGGGAGCAAGAGAATGAATGGTTGTTTGTCACGATGTGTGCCCTCACCTTATGCCACCTAGGACTGGCTCCAGAACCATGCAGCCCATTGCATAGGTCAGCAGTATGGATAGTGGATGAATAAAAGAATGAATGAAAGGTCCCAAACAACTTAAATCACATGTGAAAAAATGACATATAACCAGCCAAGGCTATTCATATCGAAATATTTTCTTTTGACTGAAATGTCAATTGGCAGTGGTCAGAGCTTCCTCGCAGTACGAAGGTCCCTGGTTCGATTCGGACAGGGGGGTTTCTGTGTCCATGCTTTCCTCCTGTCTGTGTCAGAAGGTTCATTGGCGACCCAAATGTGTCAAGGGAGTGTCAAGTTGCAGAGAGGTGGAGTTTGGTCTTGTAAATTAAATGACATGAACCAAAAGACTCGCTCATGTTGAGGATGTCCGTTTCGTAGATTTAGAACAAAAAAGATCAACTCAAGACGACATGCAGAATGTAATATCAAATAACAGTGATCAGAACTTAAAACATGCGGCCAACAAAAGTACAGCAAAAAGTCACTCCTCAAGGTTTACACAATCAAGTAGGGCAGAGTGCGTCATTACTACTAATCAATTACCCATCAATCATCAATATCAAGAGTATGAAGACAAAATAATAATAATGTGAACAAGAATACAATATCAGTATCATTATTAGCATGATCCATAATTCAGTTCATGGCTCTTACACCTAAATTGACAAATTGTCAAAAGCATAAAAATACCATTAAAGGGAACTAGATGGAAACAAGTTCAGTGAGAGGGACAGCTGCATTAACCTGCAGCTCTCTTTTGGAGTCGCGACTGCTATATAAAAAAAAAAACAGCAAAGTTTTATGATGAGTGGCAGCGTCTGGGGCGGGACATTGCCAGTAGAACTGTAGTAATTAGAATATTTCAAATACCTTTGCGTCAGACAGGTTAATCATGTCATTCTCTCCTTGGGAATTTTTTTATTTTCCAACAACTCTCACTTATTTCATATGTGAGCAGTGAATTCAATTTGTTACATCTCTTAATTAGTTTAGATTGAAAGAATATTCAAAGATATTATTTGAAAGAAAAACTAGAGACAATACATAAAAAAGAAACCATTTAAATTATTTCCCCTTTGCCTCCATTTTCTGTTTTACATGACTGTTATCTGTTCTGAGAAATAAACTTCATATCTATTTAAAAACAAAATCTTTTTAATAAGAGTGTGGAAAAATATAATAAATAGTCTATAATGTAAGTTAAATAATATAATACCAAATTGATTTATTTCAAAACTCAAATTTAAAATTTAAAATAATACTTTTACTCGTTTCCAAATGTGTTTATTTGACAGTCTACGAATCGGACATGGTGACGTCACCCGTCCCATGCAATCGGCCGCTCCCATTGGAGAAACACGCGGAAGTGAATCGAGCACTCGGGCTGACAACAACAACGATACAAAGAGTGTTCTGTGTAATTTTGAGCGTTTTCGTGTCCCGGCCTGAATTTACCGGACATGTCGCTACCGGCGCAGCTCAGGGCCATCCAGCACCACCTGCGGACCGCGCAGGAGCACGAAACACGGGACCCGGTGGTCGCTTATTACTGTGAGTAGCCCGCAGGCTAGAGTTAGCTTCCGTAGCACCGCAGCATTACCTTTGTTTACCTGTACAAGTCTGTACAAGGCCGAGACTCATTTCAACCTTTTAACTTTGTTCGTTGTTTCTTTTAAAACTGTGTTTTTTGTAATTTAAACGTGTTCAGAAACAGGAGAACCGGCCGGTTCCGTTTAGCCAGCTAGCAGGCTAACGTCGGTCCAGTTAGCCGCCGAGCTTCAAACTTCATTCAGGGGCCGGTGCTTGGTTTTAACGGACCCCCCTCACCACGGCGGACGTTCTCTGTCTGCCAGGATTCGAACCCTCCTCCCCGGGTTCGGCACGTCTCACCGGGACCGGTCCGACTGCGCTTCGTCTCTCGGAACTCTCAGCCGAACTTTCCCTGTCCGACATGAACAGGTGTGAGTCCATCGGGAAATCCACCAGAAGCTAATGCTGTCAAAGCTGGGACCAACATTCTAGAAAAATTTAATGATTTAGCCTAATTCTTTGTAAAAACAATTTAGCTTAACGTGAGCTTACACAAAACAAGAAGTTAGCTAAAAATTCATTAGACATTTCTTTCCAATTAGACAAATACGCCTGAATAAGTTTAAGATAAATTACCTTGAAATTAGAATAGGAATCTCATGAAAATTTATATTCACATTAAAGATGTTTGGAGGGATGGGAGGAGAAAAAACTATAATTAATTATTTGGATAAATTGCCAAAAAAGACAATAATGCTTTAAACTGAGAATAAATTTGGCTGAAATGGCAAAGAAAATGAATAGATTTGTAAAGAATAGCAAAGGATGAACACTGTGGTGCTTTGATTGATGTATGAACTTTGAATCTGGAGTTATGTTTCCTTTTTAGCTGTAATCGTAATAATTATAATAATAAAACATTTAATTTTAGGTGCCTTACTTGACACTTAAGAATACCATACAGACATTTATGTATTCACAAAACATACGTGCTTACATGAATACTTACACACACATGCACACATATTAACACATTGTGCCATCGAGTCATAGTACGTTAGTGTAATATCACAGCCTTTTTACAATACTCCATTAAAACACAGTATTGTAATATAAATAGATTGATAAACAGTTTTATGTATTATTGTCGGAGAGCAAATTTATATTAGGTTGGCTAAAGAACAGGAGCTGCTACAATTACCTCCTGCTAGTACAGCGCCATCTTGGAAGCGCAGTAATGTAATGTGGGAGTTGTGTAATATTAAGGTATGGCAGTATACAAGTGCAACAGTAGTACATTAACATACTACAATAGTATACTTACATGTCAGCACTGCAGTATCAAAGGTCTGTACCTGTAGAGTGTTACATGTATCTATTGCGACTGTACTGTGGTGCAAAAGTAAAGCTGTATATTGCACTAAAATTGTGCTGCGGTATAATGCTGTTGTCTGTACTGAATATAACAGTAGCACACAACAAAACGACTGCAATATAAGATAACATATAACATATATGACTTACTTACTTACTTACTTACTTATTAACAATATGACTTTGGTATAAAAGCACTACAGTGTAATAGTGTTGCAGTGTTATAGCATTGCGGTACTGTGATGTGGTTATGCTTCAGTGCAGTATATTTACTCTGCAGAGGTAATGTACCAGTACTGTAACAGTAAAGCAGTATAAATGTACAGCTGTATAGTAGTACCGCAATATAAAAGTGCTGCTGTATAACAGCACTGCAGCAACCTAGTGCTGCAATTTAACTGTCCTCGAGTATGTCTTATACTGGCAGTGCAGTGTGACAGTGCTGCATTGTAATCTTGCTGCAGTCTAACACCACCACAGTATAAGAGTAGCTGTTGGTCTCTTTTTGATAGACATATTCCTGTCTTAAGGCTGAAGGTGATTAACCCTTTGAAACCCACTGCCAGATGGAATATGGAAGGAAACAAAAGGGATGCAGTGAGCAGAGGCAGGACGGGTCCATGTAGTCGATAGCTGTACAAAATGACAGAGAATGAAAAGATGAAACAGAATAGATTACACGAGAGCTTGGAATGAATCACATTAAGGTTGGAAAAAGATTTGAAGTGTAGATCAATAATGTAAATACATTTGGACTGTGAAGATGTTGGGCTTTCTAAGTAATTTAGTGTCAACACAATAAATCATCTCTCCTCTGGGTTCATTTCCTATTTGGCTGTAGGTCCATCCTCCATCATTTATTTAGTGGCTGTGTCCTGAGTTTTAGGCACATCATTGCAGATTTAAACATGATCTGGTGTGGATTTTTTTTTTGTTACACACACACATTGATCCTTCACTTTTCCCCTGTTCATTTCTGAGTGATATATTTGGTAACTGCCTTCAGATATTTAGCTACTGTCTTCCGAATGTTTTTAAGAGGTAATTCATCCCAATTTTTCTGGATTCCCTTTGTGTTTTTAGTTAATTTATGCTAATGTAAATTCTGTCCTGTCGCTGGATTGACCTCGCTTCCTGTTTGTCCTAGTTAACTTCTTGATTGTTACATTTATCAATAATTCATTTCAAGGCAAAGGTGATGCTGTTCTCAATAAAGTTCGGGCCATGAATTCATGTGAAACACAATTGATTATTAGGGCATTTTCATGCTGTAGCAGCTGCTTCTTCATCAGCGCATTTATATTCAATGGCTGTGTGTGTGTGTGTGCCCGTGCAAGGGCACCCATGTGTGTCACTGCATTCTTAGCTGATTCTTTTGTCAAATTAATTCATGAACGGGAATGTTATCAAATGGTATATTTATTTATTTTTTCCGTGCTGATTTTTTTCATATTAATGTTTAACTTGACTGGCGACCGGTCCAAGGTGAACCCCGCTTCTTGCCCAATGAGGGCTGGTATAGGCTGCAGCATCCCCACATATCCTGCATAAATGCAGGATATGTGGTAGATAAAGAATGAATGAATGAATGAATGTTTGCCAATTTATTCTGATCCCCTATGTTTTTTTTGCCTGCGGTAATTAATGGCTATTTTTTCACTGTAGCTAGTTTCCTTTAATTATGACATGAGGCTCAAATGAAAATCGACCCAAGACCCCCAAATAAGTGAACGTTCAACAGCTCAATTAATCTGTGCTTGCATCCAGTGACCAGCAGAGGGCGGCAGCACCAGTCGAATGTGTGTGTGTGTGTGTGTGTGTGTGTGTGTGTGTGTGTGTGTGTGTGTGCCACAGCTGACAGCGGCTGAAAGTCTGCTGTGACGACAAAGAATTCCTGTGTTGCTGACTGACTGGTAACATTTCTGTGTGTGTGCGTGTGTGCGTGTGCGTGCGTGCGTGCGTGAAGTGCGTCATTGTTCTGTTGTCGCTCAGCCACTTTACATGGGGGCGGAGCCTCAACTGGACCGTCAGTGTTCCTCGCTTCAAGCAGCAGGGCTACTCCAGCATTTAGTTACCAATAAATATAATTTACCAAAATGTGATCAGTTCCTCAAAGTCAGCCGGAGGCTGTCGTATTATTGTCGATATTGATGTTTGGTTGAATCGAGATGTTGAAGTCAGTGTGCGCACTTCTAATGGTCAAACACTATGTCCCCAAACATGTAAATGTGAACATTCTCTCAACCAGATGTGATGAATATATACATTTCTCCCCATGGTCAGGTGTTTCTGACAGTGTTAGGTCTTGTGTCTGGATGTTGCAGGCCGCCTGTACGCCATGCAGACGGGGATGAAACTGGACAGCAAAACAACAGACTGCCGCAAGTTCCTGCTGAAACTCATGGACCAACTGGAGACGGTGAGCTCTGTTTTTCTTTTTTTTTTTTTTTTTTTTTTTTATCAAAATGTAATTGGCTCGTTAAAAATAAATTGCGAGGATCAAGGTCCAGAAAATCGATTTGTCGCTTCTCCTCGACCCCTTTCAAAGCCCAAATCGCCTGCGAGTTGAACAGCCAAATTTGCTTAATTGAAAGTTGCCAAAGTTGCAACAGTTTGAACAGACGTGCGTAAAGAGCACGGAGCGTCAAGAGGACATTCAGGGATTTGCAGTCTGGCTGGAAATGCGAAATCATGGAGGTTCGCTTGATTGAAATGCATTAATTTACTCCTGTTGGGTCCTCGGGAAACCATCATCGAAGAGACAAACAGGGATGTTGAAGTAATTGAAGAACATCTCAGGGGGAGGTCTAGAGGCCTCCTCAGGGATGAGGGGGGGGCTAGAGGGGGTCATTCCGCTGTTAATGAACTGCTTGTGACTCAATTATCAGATCTCCCATCACGTCCCAGGTGACTCTGAGCACGTGTGACCAGAACCCAGACCATCTGTATGTTGGATTGAAAGACGAATATACAGAGCATTTGCCTGAGATTGTATAATTACGCAGTACATTTGCAAGTGACATTTAAATATGCAACTCATGGAGTTGAAACAGGAATGTGTATATAATAGCCCAAACTCCAAAGTCCTGATCTATCCATACAAATATGAACAACGCTCCTGTTTATTTTTGTTTTCTTTTTGGAAAGAAAATTTGAAGCAAGTATTTCCCCTCATTCAGAGCTTTTATTCAAAATGATGTAGAAAATGTTTTTTTCTCTAAAAGTTCAAGAATAAGTTACGAACAGGAAACCTGTTTTTTTTTTTCATGATTCAGAGGCAGTGCATTATTTTTTTCATTTGTAAGATCGGCTGAACCTCAGGGCGCAGAGAAAGGAGCCTTGCAGGACACCCAGGTAGCGGCTGTCTGTTTTCACACCGAATTTATCAGCCAATAAAATATTTGCATGATGCCTCTTGGCTATGATGTCATGGATGACATCATCAGTTGTCCGACTGACTGCGTCATCACCTGTTTGTGATGGTGGCAGCGTGGTGAGCTGTCAGAACCTTTAACAGGACAGAGACACACGCACACACACACACACACACACACAAACACACACACACACACACACAAACACACGCACAGACATGCAGACACACACACACACACACACACACACACACACAAGCCCACCATGGGCACTGCATACAAAATCGCGGGACTTTCATTAGGAAAAATGGAAGCACTTC
>CAAKHD010002114.1:26095-36166 GCA_901007705.1 Fistularia tabacaria
GTGTGTCTGTGTCTGTGTTTCTCTCTCTTTGTCTGTGTTTCTCTTTTTGTCTGTCTTGGTCTGTCTGTGTTTGTGTGTGTGTGTGTGTGTGTGTGTGTGTGTGTGTGTGTGTGTGTGTGTGTGTATGTGTGTGTGTGTGTGTTACTTGTCCTGGTCTGAAATAAAAAATAAACTTATTGTATATTACGCATGTCTGTAGACGCCTTGGGGGAATAGAGAGTTGGGTGCGTATAAACAAATAAAGTTGTTAATCTCGTGTGATAAATGATGTGAATCAGCAAAAAAACGTCATTTTAAAGTAAATCATCGAGATATTGCCTGAACTTATTTCGCCTTAAAGCAAGAAATTGGCAAAATAACAGAAGCAGTTAGCGGAAAATAAGGAAGAAATATGCATCAAGAAATTGTTTTAGATAAAATATTTTTCTTCAAAAAAAATTTTTTTTCAAAACTGAATCCAATTTTTCCAGGATTTGTGTTTGAGTCGGTCGGCTGTCGGTCAGGATATTCGGTATCTCAGCAGCTTCCAGATGCTGTGTCTTCCTGTGGTCTTCGAAAAACACTGTGCACGCTGCGCTAAGCGCTGAAATCTGGGTCAAGTTTCCCCCCTCAAAGACCAAGAACTCATATTCTACAAGTCGTATGGAAAAAAAAAAAAAAAAAAACACCATAAAAACCTGACTTTGCTTCTATTAGATCGACAAGGTTTCTGTGGAGTTTGTTCGTGTTGACGTGTTGATTTTTGTTCTTCTAGACTCGTATGCTGCCAAATCTGCCTCGTTGCCAGGATACGGAAGAAATGGACAAAACAGGGTAAGAAAAAAAAACACATAAATGAAAAATCGCAAATGTGTGTCCTTGTGCCGGTGTGTAAAGTATGTTGGCCTTCGCTAATCGGTAACTAATGGCAACGACCGTCACTTTTTACTGACTTTCCCAAAAACGTATTCTCCTCATTTATCACCCAATGTAACTCTCTTATTGCTGTCCGATTGTTGTTCTTAGTTTCTGCACGGGCCTGTGTCTCTGTGTGTGTGTCTGTGTGTGCTTTCTATCATCTTTAAATCTGGATTTAGCGTTTCCGCGACAACCGCCAGCAGTACGTCGATGTTGATTCACGGAGCCGTAGTATTTTAACGTTCATGTCCGCTGCACTTAAATCACTATGAAATATCTCTTGTGGATTTTCCCTAAACCGCTCTCGTGGTTCTCCTGCAGCCCGGCAGTGCCGACGCGGATTATTACTACCAGCACGACGGCGGCGATGCAGTCAACTGGCAGCTTCGAGGTAAACCGGACATCCATAATCTGCATATGACAGATTCTTACCGCCGTTTCACCCGATGTAGAGTTTCCATGGTTGACGGTGATGAGGCCCCCCAAAAACTGACCTCTTCGATCGGATCCTTTTTTTGTGTTTTCTTTCAGAATACAAGGTAGGACGTGACGCGGGCTGCCATCTAAGAGCACGATCAAGTAACACACGCTTTGCTAAATCACCGTTTGGTGTGTGTTATGTGTGTGTGTATTGTAGTGATGGAGCGCTTTAGCAGTTGTTCACACGCCAGTTAACAACTGCAGTGTCGACATATTTTCAAACTGGGTTACAATGGAGGTCAAGATCCAACAGAGGGGGTCAAAGAACACACACACACACACACACACACACACACACACACAAAAAAAGTAACATTCAGAAAAAGTATCCTGAAATGAAAACAGTGCTTTATCCCCAGATTACCACGGGGGAAAAACTACTGTGTTGTTGCTATTGACAATACTTTGACATAGGAATCATCCAATCACACACACACACACACACACGCACACACACACACAGACACACACACACACACACAACTCACCTCTCACTTTCACCGAACGACCCCGGACGTCCCGCCTGGCTTCCACCTCGGACGCAGCCTCCTGAGCCAGACAATGTGGGCTAATTGCTGCCGCCGACCCCGCAGATCCCTTAAATCACCACCTCTCCAGGCCACAAAGCATTTGTTCCACACACTGGAGTCCTCCATGCTCCCAGGAGAGTGCTGAAGCCTATAAATGTGCACACACACACGAATGGCCCCATCAAGCAATAACTATTTTATTGCTTTTTTAATCTTTTCCTTATATTATGACACATTCAGTTTCAGACGTTTCTCGTTTGATCTCTCAGCCGTGATTTATTCATTGCGCCGTCGAATAGTTTTGCCAATTTCCTTGCGTTTTGGTGCACTTTGGCTCAAAGATGCTCTGGGAAGCGATAGCTCAGAATGCTAACGTCGACTTAGCGGCTCATTACGTCCTCGTCTTCCTGTTAGATCTACCCGTACGAAGCATTAATGGTGTCGGTCAGAGGACAGCAGCGTCTCCCCAGCGACGTGGACAGAGCCAGACTTGAGGTAAACTGGAGCAGGATCATGGTCGGTAGCTAAAAGCCCATATTTGCTGCCTTGGATGGAAGTGTAGATCTGATGATCTGATCAATAACAACCTATTGATAAAGAGTGAACAGACTTCTTTTTTTAAATGCATCTCTCTGGTGTGTCTTGTCGCCTGACAGCGCCACCTCTCGCCAGAGGAGTTTTGCAGAGTGTTTGGAATGTCCATGACGGCCTTCGATCGCCTCGCCCAGTGGAAAAAGAACGAACTCAAGAAGCAGGTCAGACTCTTTTGAGTACAGCCTCGCTGGAGGTATGCCGTCACCGGCGCTGCTCCGCCAACCGGTGACTCAAAATTTGAAGGGTGAGCAGTGTGACCCACTCACTCTTCCTCTTGGATGCACCTGAGAACGCTGCCTATTGGGTACGTTGCGAACGGAGGGCTCAAGCAATAAACGTAACGTCGGGCTGGGATGGCAGTGGATGGCGTGCTGTAGCTGCAGGAGACAGACAAGCCATTAAGCAGAGCGAGGGGTCGGCCGCTCTTCTCATTCCTGCCACCAGATGGCGCTATGCCGGCGTGAGCCGAGTGAAAATTTCTTGGAAGGCCTCCAGTTGACGCTGACAGGAAAAGCCAATTCTCTAAATTGACTTGCTGTGCATATGTACACTATATCTGACTGTGCTCAAACTGAAAGCCAAAGGTTTTCCTCATTTTAAACACTGCCACGTTGTTGGATGTCGATGTCAGTTTTCCTCCGGAAGCCATATCGGTGCTTGGAATTCTCCGAGGCACTGACTGCACGGTCTTGAGCAACACGTGGCACAGCGCTGCACTCAACTAAAGTTGTGAAATTAGGTTTTAGTACAGCTGCCGCTTAACTTAATTTAACCGAACCACATGACACCATTCAAAAAGTTTGACTGTTCATTATGTGGAATATGTGAGTGTAAGTACATAGCCTTTTTTTTTAGCTATAAATAGATGGGGAATCAAAATCCAATATGGGTCTGAAGGGGACATCTAACATTGGACTTCAAAACCATAGGAATAAAGTGAGATGTTTAAAGTTTTATCACGGTACTATCATGATTTTTTGAACATTCTTGGTTCTACACAACATCCGTGTTGCATTAGACAGGTTTTTATCCCATCAGTCGAGTCCAAACATGACACCGGGGGAAGAAGGGACAAGCAAGGGAGCATATGACGGGAAAAAAGGTACACAGGAACCAGGATGTAAGTTTGAATAAATATTGAAGAAATATTGAAGAAAACGTGCAACGGGACCGGATTTTTGCTTTTTAGATTTCAGACCTGAGCTGGAAGGGCCTCCCCCTGCAGGTCTGCGACAAGAAATCACATTTCCTGCTCTTGTGTACAGATTTTTTTTTTTTAATTAATGGGGGAACTACAAATGATTTGCAACCTTTTGTCTGTCTTTACAACTTTCAAAATAAAAGATTCAAATTCAGTGTCAATTTCATTACTGCCTCGATGCAATCATGTTGTTTCTTTTCAGCTCTGAATGAATGAGCAGGATCAGGGGATTTTTCGAGTGTCCAGAAATGTTCAAATTGATTCGGATTTAATTCTGAGCTTTCAAGCGATTTTCTTTTGACAGAGCTGCATCGGGGCTATTGAAAATAGCACTTTCAAAATATTCCGTGCTGTATTCAATCCCCACCCGAGAAGAAACTGGAGTTGTCGGACTTACGATTTTCTTTTTTATGTATTTGGAACTTTACTCGTCAAGAACTATATATTAATATGCATATTCAGTCGTTCACAAGCGTTTTGCTGCTGTCCAACAACCGGTGGGTAATTTTGTTGTGTGTTTAAATTGTGCTGAGAAATAAAAAAAAAAAAAAAACAGAAGAAAAACTTCAAATTCAGTATTGAATCCACAAAAGTGCAGCAGGCTTCAATGTATCTGTGAGGCGTCAAGGAATCTCCATCTGTTTGTGTGAAAGAAAGAAAGAAAGAAATTGAGTAACTGGTTGGGATGGTGAAGGAAGGGGAAAAAGTAAGAGAGCAAGACAGGGGTGTTCTGACTTTATTCTCAGAAATTCAAACTATAACCTCACATGTGGTTCCAGTCCGCCCACGCAAAACGCCCTGCAGTCAGTGGGCACACTTCTCCAGGCGTAATGCAGCTGGCATGCGGCGATGGCGGCAGCAGAAGAAAAAGAAGAAGAGGGACTCTTTACTGTCAACGTTGTCTTTTGACGGCAATTAAAAGAGATGGGGAGCAAAACGTGAAGAAGGCGTGAAATCGACCCGCGGGATCTTCTCAGAAGTGGAAGTTGTAGTCGCAGAAGAGAAACCCGGAAGTAGACCGGCGCTAGGACCCGGCGGGGAACTACATCTCCCGGCGGCTCGCCGACACAAACCGAACTCCGGCGGCCGCTCGGAATCATTTGGCCGCGCGGAGGCAGACGGGGTATCGCTGTGTTCGTGGCGAAATAGCCTCGCCTGTAGGAAATAATCCAAGCTTTATTTAAAAAAAAAAAATACGCAAACATAATTTTAAATTAAAACAGAAGCCATTATCACTGGGAATATATCGTCACCGGATACTAAACGTCATGGAGTCCAAACGCCAGAGCGGTGAGTAAGAGCTACCCATAAGAGTCCGATAACGTTAACTCGCCGAGAACTAACTAACGTACCATCTAACTTTGAAAATGAATAAACGCACAACTATCAAAAATACGGCAATTTAACGAAGCGAAAAGAGTCATTTAACGTTCACTCAAACAAGTATCAGTTTGTTTGTTTGTTTTTTTTATTCAATAAACGTGACCGTCATCGTTTTTGCGTTAAGTAGTTTCAAGCGAGTGACCGGAGTAACGGCGGAGTGATGTCATTAGCAAGCGCGCGCGCGCCGGAGGTATCCTCAGGTAGAGAGAGTGACGTAATCCGGTGCCAGCGGGAGAAGTGCCCCGTTGGAAGCGGATGGAAACCGGAAGCCGGAGCGGGCAGGTGATGGAGCGTTCACTGACCTCCGCAAACACGGGTCACGCGAGTTCCTCGCGGAGGTTCTGAATAATCAGGGCTGACCCAGATTAGGAACATTCCGTTGCACGATGTCGGCTCTGTGCTGTCATCCCACAGAAAGGCACAGGTATGGCTTCATTCGATATTTGTCTGTTTCATTTCATTGCAGTACAATCTTAAGAGCTGTCATAGTAGAGATGACTTGCGGCACTTGCGTTTACAGCGTTTTAGCAACAAAGGGGCCATGAGGAAACACATAGTATAAGTTGATTTGAAGTACCATAAATGATTAATTCATACATTATGAACATGAATGAACAATCTGAATTCATACATGGGGGGCATAGCGCAGGAAGTAGAGCGATCGTCTTTGGAATCGAAACCGTCCTTGTTCGATTCCCCGTTCCTCCTAGTGTGTCGAACTGTTGTTGAGCAAGACACTGAACCCCTAACTGCTCCCCTGGCGCTGGTAGATGTCAGCCAACTGCTCATGGTTCATCCATGATAGGTTAAATGCAGAGAACGAATTTCCCCACGAAGGATTAATAAAGTGTGTTTGTTTGTTTGTTTATTTATTTCCTATACTGTTTATCCTGCATTCAGGGTCGCGGGGCCGCTGGAGCCTGTCCCAGGGGCGGGAGGTCACACCAGGACCTGTCGCCTGGGTCACAAAGAAATGTACACCCATTCACACATTTGGGCAATTTAGGGTCTCCAATGTACCTACTGCGTGTTTTTGGACTGTGGGAGGTAATCGGAGAATCTGGAAGAAGCCCACCAGACACGGGGGGAACATGCAAACTCCACACAGAAAGGGCCCTAGTTCGATTCTGACAGGGGGCCACCCCGGACCAGTTGCCTGGGCCAAATACTAACGTACAGCCAGTCGCACGTCTTGGCAATTTAGGTTCTCCAAAGAACCTACTGTGTGTCTTTGGACTGCAGGAGGAAACCAGAGAACCCAGCAGAAACCCACAGGATATGCAAACTCCACACAAAAAGCGCCCTGTCAGAATTGAACCAGAGACCTTTTTGGTGTTTGGCGGAAGCGCTAAAGTCTGTGCCACCACATAAATAATAAGTATAATGAATATGAACAGCAGGAAATATTTTGGAAGTAAGAAAAATGTTTTGCCATGAATAAAAGTCAGACAGACTGCTGTCTTTCTTAAGAGGGATTTTATGACAAAACATCATACTGAAATATTTGTATTGCTGCAATTTGCAGTGCATTTGTGTGTGTGTGTGTGTGTGTGTGTGTGCCAGGACTCTTTGCAATCTTCGGGTTAGGCTCTGTGTCGCTGGAGCTGACATGTGGTCACAGCTCAACTGGTGGGCGGTAGTTTTCCTCCATCACAGAAGATAGTTTAGTCATTCTCAGTCCATGGGGGGGAGGGGGCATCCCAAGTTGTTGCTGCGGCATCATCAAACCTCCATTAAAGATGGCTGCTATTCGAGTCCCCCAGGTATATTGCAGCACTTTGTTTTCGCGAACGCCCCGGTGTGTCAGGTGGTATTCCTCAGGACTCTACCCTCTGTCAGCAGCTGAGACAATGGATCTGTGAGAGGCCGATGAGGTCGATTTCATCATTGGGTTCAGTCTACCTGGAGGAAGAAGGAGAGCTAAACATCGCAGAATTTATATGCATATTACGAATTTTAACCTCTTAACTTATGTCCCGTAAATGTAATGAACTACTTTTGGGACTGACACGACTAAACGAAGCCATGTATATTTAACGTTTCCTATTCTAGTTAGTTTATACAGAGAATAATCACAAGACCACAATGGAGATGTTCTGCAGAAAGAAACTGCGAGGAAATTTAAAGGACTCTAACTTTATAAATCAGCCTAATAATAGGCTGGAATAATTCATTGCATTTCCTCACCCGCAGCCTCGAGAATGCAAGCTTTGACCCGCTTCTCTGCATTTCCTTTTTCCGTTTTCCTCCTCATTTCTCGGTGATCCTACGATGTGATGCTGTCCCTGAAGGGAAAGTGAAGAGCATTGTTAGTCCTCTAAACTCTGATACGAAGAAGCCATTTGTAAACAAACAAGTTCTTAAATACTTACCAAGCTGTAGTTGTTTAACTAACCCCCCCCCCCACCTATTCTTCAATGCATTCAAATTATATAACTTTATTACCTTAAAGCCATGGATAAAATAAGATTTTATGGCTGTGTGTCACATGACACTGGCGAAGTGGATTCTCTTGAGGGGGAATGTCGAACAGTAAAAACAAAAAATTCACCACATCTAAAATCATTGTTCCTTTCCTCTCCCTTGACTCCCCCTTTTTTAACGTCTCCTCACAGTTTGGTCTAATTTTCATAGTTTTGAATAGTTTGGCTCCCGGGTTTCTTCTGAAAACCAACAAAAGACTGCCTTTCATCATGTTTTGCAACATTTTTCTTTTATAAAATTCTTCAGTTTTTTTAAAAGTTTGATCGGTATTTGTTGGTCATTCTTCTTAAACTCTTCAACGCGGGTGTTCAGACCAGCCGACTTGACGACAACAGTCCTCTATCACACAGGGAGAACCTCGGCCGTTTCCTCGGGAAACACTGTCCCACTGTGTGAGAGAGCACGGTTTATTCATTCCACAAGCTTAATGCATTTGGCTCATTGCATAATTAGTCTGTCAAAAAATATTTAACACTTCTCCTTTTGACAAGAAGTCATCATTTCACCCGCTCAGTAATCCCGTCACTCCATACCCACCCATAAAACCCTCTTTTGTGTTTTTCCTCAGGTATTTAGCTGAAATTCGAAGAAGCTGGTTGCTGTTTAAGACATAGCAGGTTCCAGCGATTTTGAAGAAATGTCCCTTTTTTTATTTTTAGGACTTTAGCACAATATTTAGATGAATGGTGAAACAATTTTTCCATGATCAGCGGACTAGATGTAGATAAAGGAAAAGGGTGTATTGCAATGTTTGACAGTGAAAAGTCGTCCGTCTGACAGAGGAGACAGATAGATAGAGCAGTTGGTCACTTTTTTGTGGTTTTTCGTTGCTTCCAGTGACAGTTAAATGATCTGTTTGATTTACTGCATGGCTCAGACACGAGTGTGGCCATCCCACAGCACCAGAGTTGCTCCTCACATGTGGCCGCTCTCACGGTTCGGTCGCCGAACGGCAGTATTTCATGTCGGTGCAGCGCCACGGAGGCTTGAGTCCCGTCGAACCTGCGCGCACGCTGGGCCTCCTTGCTATTTACCGTCTAAAGAAAGGACGCGGGGACACTGGTCTCTCGTGTGTCTTCAGTTGCCCGCCGCCTGCCCGAGGGGGGCTTTCGTTTCGTCTGACTAAATGCCGTCTCCCGGCAAGCAATGACATCATGTCACTGAAATATCAATTACTGGATGCAGAAAATCCAAAGCGGGCTTTTGTCTCGGTGGGGCCGACTGGGGCCGGAGAGAGCTGAACTCTGACCTCCCTCAGAAGTGGAAGGGTGTCTGGAGAGGGGAGAAAGAAATGAAAGGGAAGGATCACAGAGAGAGAAGGAAAATAGTGGAATGGAGAATGTTGGACCTCGGGGGGGGCTCCAAGATTGTGGAGGAGGCCGGAAGAGGACGCCTGCTGTAGAAGAAAACAGCAGCTTCACACGCCGAACACATTGTCTTTGCTTTACAGAAAACATGGGGGTTTCTGTGCACATTTTTATTTGCTGTAGCCGGGAGAGATCTGAATGAGGGATCTGACGCCTGCTGGGCGAGAGCGGCGAAGAAATGTAAGTTGTAACTCCGAGGTAAAACAGCAGCAGCGTGTAGTTTTTGTCATGAGCTGTAACCGAACACACCTTATCGACCCGAATGAGAGTCGCATGGCCCGGGTCTCATGACTGGCCTTCTTCAGGAAGTCTGTGGACACACACAAAAATGTGTGTGGGAGCGCACACATCTTCCTCAGTCCTCTCCTGGCTTGTTTTCCTCACAAGGCATAGTAACTCTGTGCGAGAAACAAATTAACCAAGTTAATTGAATGTCTGAAAAGAGGAAATCTGTGTGTGTGTGTGTGCGTGCATGCGTGTGTGTGTGCGTGCGTACGTGCATGCGTGTGTTCGTGTGTGTGTGGAATAAGAGGTTACAAAGATCCCTCTGTGGGTGAGATCGACCACAAGCCGCCAGAACAGCTGATTCTCAGCCTCTGAACCCTCATGTCCCCAGCGAGAATGGGATGGAAGGAGAGACTGAGATACACACACACACACACACACACAAACACACACAGATAGCAGATGCACTGGTGGCCTTGACAGTGTAAAGTTAGACTTGAAAAAAAACAAAAAACAAGAATACCAAACCCCCTCTGTCTGGATCTTTCAGCCACTTGACCATTCTTGTTGTGACTGAATCTGTTTTTGTTGTTTGGACCCCGAGTTAAGAGGCACCCTGTACCGGCGGCGAACAATAAAAATTTAATTTCAACAGTCAACAGGAAAAACACGGACGAGGCAGAGCGACGGCAGAGTGAGTGGGAGGGCGGAAAAAAAGAGAAAGGAAGAGGAGATGAATAGAATGGAGGAGAGTCGGGATCAGGGAGGAGTGGAGAGGCTTCTGTCGACAGCTAAGACAGGAAACCACAGCTGTTGGCCAGAGAATTGATGCACACACACACACACACACACACACTCACACAAACACACACACACACACACACACACACACACACACACACACACACAC
>CAAKHD010002114.1:36186-48527 GCA_901007705.1 Fistularia tabacaria
GATTTGTTTGCATGAGAATAAGGCTACCCGAACAGACACAGACACTCAAGTCCGCACACTCACACACACACACACACACACACACACACACACACACACACACACACACACACACACACACACACATATACAGCTGCTTGATACGTATCCTTTAACCCCGAATGCCCATGGATCGAGACGCTGCAGCTGTGTTGTGCCACGCCTCTCTTACCCTGTGTGTGGGTGTGGGTGTGGGTATGTGCGTGTGTACATACGTTAGTTCCTGGTTTGTTTGTTTTTCCCGGAGTTTCTCACATTGTATTGTTGCTCTGTTCTTGTGGATCATTGTTGGTTCTAATTTTGGCCCTTATGAAGACAATGGAGTATTGTCGGACGGGGGGCAGCAGGGGGTGAGGAGGACGGGCGGGGGGGCTATGGGAGCGAACCATTCACTACATGTTTGTGAGTCTGAATCTCCAGTTCTTCCCCAGGGAAAAGATACATTAGCTAGATACTACATTACATATGCCAGGGTCAGGGTATGTATTTAAGCACATTCCAATAAACTTGGTACAGAAATAGTTTCAGAGCTCAACAATAATTATCACAATATTCTAAAATCCCCACTTTTCCACTATCAGCACATATCACGATATCTGCTTACACATGGAAAATTACATGTCATATAATCCACTCAGTGTTTATCACAGTGGTCCTGCATTGTAATTAGTGGTGAATGATCATTTCTTTTTAAATCACTCAGAATGTTAATAAGGATGTCAAAAAATGATGTCATTTCAGTACAGCAGACACGAGTTCTATCTTTGCAATGCATGCCGAAGATCCTGAACTCGCTCAAATTGGCAAATATGGGACTCTTCCCCACACACCCAACTGATAAAAAAAAACAAGCCGATGAAGTAACCAAGTAATCTTGGCACCTTGTTAAAAGCTGGTGGAAAAAACATCCTCTAAGGCTTACAGGAGCAGAGGCTCAGTGGCAGTGTGCGAGTCGTACTGCCAACACTTGGTCATGTGATGCTCCAAAAAGTAGAAGCACGTGTTTTCAAGGAGCTTTCGAGAGCAGTTACATTAAAAAGAATCCAATATTCGGTGCTTAAAAGATCATAAACTGTACATAGTGTGTTAAAGGTCAAACAGGGGGGCCTCCACATCATGGGCTTGTTGCTTCAGGCTCAAAATAACATCCTTCACAACTGTCGCCGTCTTGGGTTTATCCTCTGAATGAGCGGCCGGCTGAATGAAGCAGGCTCTGAGGCAACTGTATCCCCGTCTATCTCCAGAGGAACTACACATTTCCTTCTTGACTTTGGCTCCATTTCCATCAGGGAAGAAAGCATCCTGCCCCCTCATCCACACCCCGACACCCCCTTTACCTTCCCTTTTTCTGCCACTTCTGAGCTAGCAGGATGTGTGTGAGTGTTTCAGTGCCTTTGGAATAGAGTCAAGGTCAGCGAAATGTGCTCAGACACACAGGATGTCAATGTTTAACATGAAAACACCCCCACGCCCCACCCCAATCCCCCCAGAAAAAAAAAAGGGACAGAAACATCCAAAAGTAAAGTCGTTCACCCCATGGTGGGGAGAGGAGAGCGGCTCTGAAGCAGATGAAACCATTCAGAACATGTAGGATGTCAAATATCTGTCCCCTGACATTCCAGGCTGCCCTTTGACCCAAGCAGCCATTTCGTGTGGAAAAGGATTAAAGGCCTGCATTGAAAGGTGAAGTTATTTTTGCAAACAATATTTGGGTATTTGTCAGGTCAAATCTGGTACAAAGTCCGAAACGTAGGTGCAGCCAGTATATTGGCTTTTGTACTTGGAATTTGATTGATTTACAACGCATTTGTTGTCATACGATCGATGTCCAGAGTTGGGGGCTCACATTCCATGATATTAGCCGGACCAAGATCAAATTTTGATGACTGTTGACTCTGTGGAACGGACTACGGACTCAGTTAGAGGTTGTTGTTTTTTTTCGTTTGTTTTTCCAAAGTTATTGATTTGGGACAGCACCCGTTGCTGTGATGACTGTCGTGGAAAGAGCTGCCAAGAGGCCCTCTGGTGTTTACACATTCAACGAAATGCATCCAAAAAAATAAAGCAAAGTTTAGCTGATGATTTATTGTCAAGGAAAATGATACTGTCAGCAGAGAAGACTGCAGTAACCTAATTAAATAAATATAGGCTGAATGGAGGGGTAACTATATGTAACCAAAGTATGAGTGTATCTCAACTTCTGTCTCTGCAAGTGCTTCCTCTTCTACTACAAAGTGGCTCTTCCTCCTCTGTCCACGAACATGTTTTTGTAGCAGAATACTGACCTCAAGCTTTGTGCCTCCTTGTGACCCGCAGTTGTAATGGAGCGGCTGGTCGCCGAGCTGGGCTCTCTGCTGAAGATGCTCGACCACGAGACCGTCAGTCCCGCCACGGCAGACAAAATGGCTTCCATACGCAACATCCTGGACACGTTGCAGCTGTCAGGTACAATTACTCCCGCATTATACCGCTGCCATCGGAAACGTAGCAATTTATCGACTGTCAGGTCATTTTGTTTTTGTAATGTCTTCTTTCAATCAAAACATGACAATTGTGTAAAATATGAGCAGGAGAGTTTTGTGAATATGATCTTGGAAAAGGTCTTTTTAGTTGTTGTTGGCAAAAATCAAGACTACGTCAAAACCTCAGTTATATAACCACCGATTATCTATAGATAACCAAGAAATTACATAAAAGTAAATGAGAAGTGTGCTCAGTGTTTTGGGGAAAGGTGGCTGACAAAAGGTTTCATATATATATATATATATATAGATAGATAATTATCTTCAGCCTTTTCATACTTCACAGTTATATCTATTCATTGATAAACTGATAAACTTGGTTGTTGGATGCACTGAAAAACATTTCGCGAACAGAAATATGGAGGTTGGATTCAAAGTAGTGAATGGGGTGGGGGCAAACACAACCCAAGGGGAAACCGTGAACATAGATCTTTAGAATAGCTTTGGTTAAAGGAGCAGCACAACAGGGAGGATTTTCGGGGGGCGGGGGGTGATGGGGACTGGAGGGAGCAAGAGAGGAGATTGAATGCATTTTGAAAGGAGGTGAGAAAAGATTTGGGAGGCGAGGAGCTACGACCCACAGCTGTGACAAAACAACGACCCACCTTCCCCCCCTTTTTTGTACTTTAGCTGATGCTGCACAGGAACAGTATTTACATTTATATTTTAGAAGCGCCAGTCAGCCTCAGTCACAGCCCCACTCTCATGAACGAGACAATACCAAAGCTAAAGACAATGGTGCTCTAGATGAGAGTCAGGACTTTAAACGGCATGGTATTGGCATTACCTCTAAACCTTTATTTATCCCAGGGGATTACACTGAGCTTGTTCTGCATCCTGTCTCACATTAATTAGGCCTGACACTCGGAGCAGTCCAGCCAGCGACTTTCAGAGTTGAGCGGTCTACCCAAGGTCATGTCAAACAGTGTTTACTCGGACGGGGATCGGTGCATTCCTCTTTGTCCGGACCCTCGCTTTTTTTTGCGAATGGGACGACCTTCCCATGTTAGGGGTCGTGGAGAGCGCGACCCGCTCGGCGCCGCTGTGAGACGCCGAAGACCCGAACAGATTCCTGCCGAGACGTTCGCGTTTCACTAGAGCGCAAGCGAGACAGCTAAAGGGATTGATGTAAGAGGATAGTGAAAAGTTGAAAGAGGATAATGACAGGAAGTTAGAGAGAGGAGAACTACAAAACACCCTGATGGTTCGGATTGTTGAGGTGTTTCGCGTATCCTCTCATCAAGCGACAGACCGGGCGGTCCTTCCCACAGCACTGTAAAGCAGTAAATGAGAAAAATCCACATGCGTTCACGTTGTTGTTGTTTTTTCGATTTGTGATCAGTTAACTGCGGAAAAGAATTGTCCCGCCCCAAACAGAAAAGCAAATAGCAATTAAAGTCAGCCGTCTGAAGTCGATGTTGAAAACAAGTTCTGCCGGCTTCATTACTTTTAAGTTTATGTTGCACAGCAGCCCTTTGTGATTTTGTTGAACTCATCACCGCTGACTGACACAAACCAATTTGAGAAATCAACCCCGTGCAGCTTTAAGGTTGAGCAGCGTGCCCGGAGGGTAACTAAGCACGGCTTTGAAGAGCCAAATTTTTTATTTTAAGTCACTGTAACTCGATTAGGAGCTGAATGCACGCGGGTACAAGAGCGTCTTTTTCCAGACACCGTTTATTCTCCAAGCAATTGTCACTGAAGTCAATAAAAGTGTGGAGCAGTGTTCTCCACCTGATCACTCATTCTACTCAATCTACTCATTTTAAGTCCATAAACACTTTTAAGGCACATTTTCGATTTTGTCAACTAGTTTGGGTAGCACTTTGGTCATTTCAGTTTGATTTTTGTCATTTTTGCGGAGGGAAACAGACAAAGGGCCCAGCGCATACATGCTGTAAGTGTTGTGTCACAGCTAATTCCCCAATGCTCATCCCCTTCCAATTCCCCTCTCCTTCCCAGTCAATGGATCAGATGTCTACATGAACAGCTGTTTCTATGGCAACGGCACAAGCTTCGTAGAGTCTTTGTTTGAAGATTTCGGTGAGTAGACCTTCAGAAAAGGCCAGGCGTTTATGATTTACAGGCTGCCCCAATGCGTTTTGACGGATTTACCCGCAGGTACCAGCCTTTCAATGGGTAATCTGTCTGCACAAATGCGGACCGGTTTGAAACCCTTTTTGATAAAATATATGGAAAGTAAAATATCTCAGTATCACATATCTATTCTTGGCCAGCGGCGCACTGGAGTCAAACATTATTTTGCTGTTGATATTTAATGGATTTAAGGCTGTGATTCATGTCTACCCTATGATTCATATACTGATAACAGACGACGCTGATATTGTGTTGCGTTTAAGTTTTGTCGAGAGCCGTCTGTTCACTCTGTCCTTCCACCAGACTGTGATCTGCACATGCTCAGTACGTCTCCAGTTGAGCCGAAGGAGCAGAAAGAGGAGGAGGAGAAGACTCGTCCGAGCAAATCCGTAAGTCACCTTCGATTTCTACCCCTTCGCAAAAAAATATCGGGGTTTCACCTCCAGCCCCTCTGTCCTCAGACGCCGACCGACACGCCTCCTCCCCTGCCAACCACCCCTCTCCCCGATGACTACTACGAGGAGGCGGTTCCTCTCACCCCCGGGTCCACCCCTCAGTACTTCATCACTAACATCAACAGTCAGTACTGCAAAACGCACGGCGTTCGAGAGAGACCTCTCTTGCGTATCAGTTCCTCATCTCTTCTCCTCATCTGCCCCTCATGTAGCCTCCAGGAACTCAGTGGAGGACGCCTACTACGAGGATGCAGACGATAACTACCCCACCACCAGGATTGACGGACCTCCCAAAAACTCCTGTGGGTCTACCTCGTCATTATTTCACGATGTCAATAGTGAGACACAAGTAGATATTGGCTGATCAGCTCGCATGCTAAATATTTTCATGAACAGATGACTCGGACGCCCTGAGTAGTTCCTATGAGTCCTATGAAGAGGAGGAAGAGGAAGCCAAGGGGCAGGATCCACCTCAGAGATGGACGGGCGAGGAAAACTCGGATGGACCAGTTACAGACTGCCGCATCTGTGCCTTCCTGCTGCGCAAGAAGCGTTTCGGGCAGTGGTCCAAGCAGCTGGTTGTTGTTCGAGACAATAAACTGCAGGTAAACGGAGGCGCGCCACATTCACGTACCCCTGTAAATGAAGTGCTTTGGGCTGAGCGAATCGGTGGACCCGTAAACTACACAGTTATGAGATTTTTGGTGGAAATCTTTGGAGACTGTGATCTCACCCCACCCTCACAGAGCGCAGCAAAAGAAGAAGCCGATTATTGTCCAACAGTTAGACCTCGTTTTAGTGTTTTAGGAAGCACGGTATTTCGATAGATATAAAACGAGCATAGGAACAAATGTCATAAATTAGCCACAATACCTACAGTAATTATTACTCACCTTAAAGTAGAAGCTATATTTTTAAAACTCTCAAAAAGTTAATGATATTGAATATGGTAAAATCAGTTTGTAAAGAAGATTCAGTGTCACTTCAAATTACATTGTGTTTAATCTTGGTAGGGTTTTTGGCATTATTTAAAAAAAACGCGGATATCCTGATATTTCAAAGCCCTTATTCAAGTATTATTTTATGGCCAGATATCTGCTCAGGTACAGAAAAGTCACTTTCCACATGTGTAATTTGATTCGGATTTTGTCAAAAGCCATTTGAATGTTTCCGAATGCTGCATTATCAGGCCCTCAAAAGCACAAGAAATGTGACGCATAGTCCATCTTTAACTTTTAAACATGCAGTTCCAGGTGCAGGTAATGAATCTCAAGTTGTTTTGTTTCTAATTAGCTGAGAAATCAGGGTTATTCTCACACATCTACTTGCCTGTTGTTCATTTTCTCAGCGATTTTGAGGTCAATTCTAGCATTTTACCGCCCGCAAAAAAAATAGTTTGTTTCCCGTTTTAGGCTGATACATTGCTTGAAGATTTCCCAACATTTGGCAGCATTTGCGCGTTACTTTGAAGACTTAGATGTAAAATGCGCCTCACGATTTATCCGTATGTCTTCAAATGAATCAAGAAAGAAGTAACAGACATTTTAAACTCTCTTTTTGACCTCACTGAATCTCCCTCTCTCCCTCTCGCAGTGCTTTAAAAGCATCAAAGAAAGTACCCCTCAGACAGAGCTGCCCCTGAACCTGTGTAACGTCATCTACGTCACCAAGGACGGCCGGAAAAAGAGACACGAGCTGCGCTTTTCTTTACCGGGGGGCGAGGCCCTGGTCCTGGCGGTTCAGAGCAAGGAGCAGGCGCAGCGATGGCTCAAGGTACTGCGATCCGCCTCATCGGAGAGCAGAGTAAGGTCACACTGACAGGGGATTACGAGTTTTGGGCCTGAAAGTGAGGGATTATTTATCGCGCGTCCAGGTGGTCCAAGATGTTGGCAGCCAGTGTAGTAACACCGACGGTCTGGAGGGATCCACCTCCCCCATCATTCAGAGGAAGATGGAGCTTGACAAGGTGTGTGTGTGTGTGTGTGTGTGTGTTTTATGCATTTACTCATGTTTCCCTTGATCCAAACCCCTTTTAATCCTCTCTTCAAATGACAGCTCACTTGGCCAGAACACTCGTATTTTCCTTCTCTCACACAAGCAGCAAGGGAATTGACACTGGAGCCTGTTTTTTTTTTTTTCTTTTCTTTTTCGCTGGAAAGTTTTCAAACAGGTCGATACCCTCATCAAAGATTTATTCCCAATCCTGTACAGCCAACAAGCATCACGACCTGACAGCAGCCTCATGTTTTTAGAATACTTCCATTAGAGGTCCAGTAATTACAGCAATGTAAAAAGAAGATCATTTGTTTACCAGTTATTGATAACATAAGTAAATACACTGGTAAACATTAGTCATTATCTTACAAGCTTGTAGTCATTTTTGAGGAGATTCCTGGGAATTTGCCTCATCTATTCATAAGCTAGTTTGTTATTGTTACATTACGTTTACCTACAGCTATTTCTTTTGCATAAAACATGAGTACATGAATGAACATGACAGTTTGTATCGAACAAAGAACCTGAATATATTACTTTGATACTTTATGTACAAATGAATACACATAAATTACTTCCACAGTACTTCGCATTGTTTTCAAACCGTGCCAATTTCAAAAACTGTAGTGTTGACCCCTAGTGACCAGAGATAAGTTCTCTACATTCTGAGGGATGCTTCCAACAAGTGTCAGCGAACTGTTTTCAGAATTTGTTCATGCTCGTTTCCTTTGTCTTGAAACTTTTATAAATGCATCTTTGGCAGGTGCTGCAGTCGGACCGCCCGGCGTCCGACTCAGACAGCGGGCCGACCGCTGACAGCCAGTCCACACATGTACCAGGACGGGACCCCACAGACTCGCTCAGTAGGTTGAACCCATACGTCTGGCGGTGGCGCAGAGCGTTGTACCGTACATTACTCTGCCGCGTCTCGCCACAGCACCTACAGTCATGTGTAGGATTCGAGGTGTAGCTAACAGTAGGGCAATTACCGACCTGCTCGGCTGGTTACCTCAGCTTCACGGAGGTTTCGTAGGGTCTATTTTTTTTACTTTTTCAAAATTACCTGAAGGTGTTATTTATGATGTTTTAAACTCTTAAAGCCCCCCTCCCTCCCCCAGGATCATTGAGATAAGATAAGATAATACTTTATTGACCCCATAGGGGAAATTCGGGTGTTGCTGTGGCATGTGGCCTTTTAAGATGCAGGGTGTGTAAATGTTAAATTTTTTTCCTCACAATTTTCAACATATAAAAACCTTCAAGGATGAGGATTACCATGATTGGTTTGCGTGTGAAAGTATGTCGACATCGCAAATGAGATCAGTGGGGGCCAACTGCTGCATCACCCTTCCCGTTTTGGACATCAAGCCTTTCACAGCTCGTATCGGAGTATTTTGGCTGATGTGCGTGGGTAATAATAGTGACCAGCTAACTGCCATGTGTGGTTGGAAGTAAAGTGTATTGTATGTCACAATTTTAAAAAGGCCCAACAAAGCCTGGGGAACAAAAGACACGGACGATGCAATTTTCAGCAAGCTTTTTTTTTTCCAAAAGTACATATCTTGATGTCAGAACAGCAAAAAATGACAGCATTTTATGACAATTTTCTCACCAGTGATTCTAAAATTGAATTTTGCTATCAAAGGTATGTGGAAAGTACAACACATTACAATGACTTTTATATATTATTATTATTATGTAATGTAATGTAGCATGTAATATAGTCATTGCCAGTTTCACATGATAAACACTACTGAATACACTTTACTATACAGTCTTTTCATAACGTATCGTTGAAAATTTGTTGATATAATATATTCATATATTGAAGTCAATATAAAAAGTCCATCAGTATTGCTTAAAAAAAAAAAAAAAGAAAATTGTGTCATGTTGTTTTGCTGCTCTCCTCATCGGTCTCCAGCAAATGACGTTTATCAAAACTGTTATTTGTAATGTAATCTTGGCCAGAATCACTTGTCAAGTGCGGACGACACCTCGAGGGTTTCCAAAGAAAGTCGTCAATGCTGAAAATTCCCCAGAAATTGGGAAGAACGCATCAATAGACGAATACAAGCAAACAAAGGGATGTGTTTTTGCACCATCAAAGGAACACGTACGCTATTTTTGTTTATCTGTCCGCAAAATCAGGAAGGATAAACCGGGAAATGCATGATGCTGGGCGGGAATGTAGGTCAAAAAAGAGTGTTTTCCGGTCATGGTTTCTCTGGAGCTACAGAGACAAGACAGCAGGGAGAAACAGGAAGTGAGGCGAGAGCAGATCTGACATCCTTCCTGTTCTCTTCCTGCTATTGTTCCCCACTGAGATCACAGGAAGTCGGCTGGATCGAGAACCCTTGCACCTGGTCTACTGGAGATCAACATGAGTTTGGTTAAAGAAACAAAAGAATGCCATCAAAAGTTCCACCTCAGACGGCTTATATCATTGTCCAGTTTTCATTTAACGACTTGTTTTATTTTCACATGATTGGCAAGATATTTCTTGTAACAATGTTACTGAATGCAAAAAATCAGTTGAGTGAAAATGTAGCTAAATTCAGTCTTTTTTTATCATCACCAGACCAAATATTGACCATTTCTGGTCAAGGCTTCACTCCGAGACGATGGAGGTCTGCTAACTCCATGTGTTGTACTTGTTTGACCTCAGGCAGAGGGAAGCGCGGCGCATTCTCGGAGCTGACGGGGTCGATGAGCCGGGCGGCAGGGAAGAAAATCAATCGCATCATCACCTTCTCCAAACGGAAACCTCCTTTACCGGGAGAGCCTCCCTCGTCTTGTGGCCACCAGGACAACCCACGCTGTGGTGAGGACACAGACGGGTCATAAAAAGCTCCTTTGTCGGCGGACGGGCCGGCGGATCGATGCGCAACTTGAGTGACAAGCTGATGATCTTACTGCCTGCTTTATTTACCGCGATGAGTGCAAGGAAACTGATGCTGGGAATACTGATAAACAGGGAGGCGAATCCACTCAGTGTCCGGGGGTTTAAAATGTCAAAACATTTGTCTTAAACATTCATTACACTGTTATGAAATCTGCCTTCCTCTCCATTTAATAAACTCATCAACAATAACGTTTACTCTCAGTTAGGTCCTCGTGGGAGGCTAGAATGCTGCTACTAAAATTCTCGTGTTTCTAAATAGCGGTGCCACTCCCTTTTCACCTCAGGCTACCTCAGTGTGTGCCTGAGCGGGTCTTGGAAGGAGCGATGGTGTGTGGTGAGGGGCGGGACTCTGTACCTGCAGAAGGACCCCGGGGACCAGCGACCCCCGATCATTGCCATTCCCCTCAAGGGGGCCGAGGTGGTGCCCGGTGGACCGGGCCCCAAACATCCCTTCTCCTTCTGTATCCGGCAGGGCGGCAACGAGCTGGCAGCTTTGGAGGTACGACTGCAACCGGAATACCCGGAACCGCAACGGGAGTGAGCAACAATGGCAAGAGTGTCATCAAGTGGCTAAAACGCAGGTGTTTGTTTCCGCCAGGCCAGCTGCTCGGAGAATCTGGGTCGCTGGCTGGGCGTGTTGTTCGCAGAGACGGGCAGCACCTCTCTCCCAGAAGAGCTGCACTATGACTACATTGACGTGGACACTCTCACTGACATACGTCAAGCCGCCAGACACTCCTTCCTGTACGTCCCTCGAGTCTCAACTGCGTGGGATTGAGCTGCTTATCTAAGGTCTCCCAAGCACAAACTTTATCCATCTGTCTCTCTGTTCCCACCAGTTGGGCCACAACCACCGCCGTGTCATCCAGCAGCGCATCTACAGACTCTCGCACTTATGACGAGGTCTATGAGAGCATCGCAGTAAGGAGGCACCACCTGACTCACACAAACACACAACGTCACTGAGCTCCAAACGTGTCACACAGTTTCCACATAATTTCCCCCAATAGCTATAATTCCATGTCAAACAAGGAATTATGTGCTGCGGTCCACAAAAGGAATCTCATGTCTTCACCGCCCGAAGTACGTGGCGTGGCGTGGCGTGATGCTAACTTTGTGTGTTTGTCACCATCCAGTAGTGCAAGTTTTACATAACTGTCCACCTATACCAGGATTTTTGCTTTAAAGAGGTTAGTTTATATTAAACCCACCAGCTAATTTGCCTCTGCATGCTCCTGTGCTGCTCAGCTCAACTAGATCCACACAGCTTAGCCAGCCCATTATCTAATGCCTATTCCCACATGATACAGTTGATATCAGTGTTTTAAACAAACACGTGACGTGTGCCCTTATAATACATTTGGCGTGTGGACTTCAGGTTTCTTATGAAGACAGAGGCGTCAGTTCCCTCTCCTCCTTTACTAGTCCGTTAATCTGCCGAGCGTCACCGCTTTCTTACGTTTAGATAATCGACGCTTACTTAGATTACCGTCATATCAGCAAAAAGTGTCGGTCAGTCTGTAAAATAGGAGTCGAAGAGTGCTGGAAAAACAGGACTGATCTTCGGTCGTCCCGCAGGAAGGGGATGTGGACGTCAGAGGCGGCCAGGTGAGACGTCACGCCTCATTCTCCAGCCGGGGCTCGGAGAAAACCGAGCAGCAGGCAGCGATCAAGAGGCACGCCTCCAGTGAGTCTGCCCACCCAGACACTCCAGATATGTTGCACTCATTTTGCATTCGAGAAAACGAGTCCGCAGCCCGCCTCACCTCCTGAAAAGCACCTTTTTATTACCGCTTTTACAGAGTAAAGGAACAAGTTGTTCTTTTTTAGCCATCTGAACTACCTCTCCTGTGTCAGCCTCCCCTTAATATTCCACCGGATTTCCTTTTCAGATGTAAACCAGTACGGCAAGTACGGGAAAATGCGTGCGGAGGAGGACGCCAGGCAATACCTGACCCAGAAGGAGGAGCTGGAGAAGCAAAAAGAAAATCTCAAAAATGTACTAATTTCCCTCCGCAGGGAAAAGAAAGAGATGAAGGATAAGATGAAGAGTGGCACAGGTCAGTGCCAAACCACACATACGGTGATGACTGGAGTTCTCCTCTGTAGCAACACTCACCGTGTGTGTGTGTGTGTGTGTGTGTGTGTGTGTGTGTGTGTGTGTGTGTGTGTGCGTGTGTGTGGGCGGGTGGGTGTGTGTGTGTGTGTGTGTGTGTGTGTGTGTGTGTGTGTGTGGGTGTGTGTGTGTGTGTGTGTGTGTGGTGTGTGTGTGTGTGTGTGTGTGTGTGTGTGTGTGTGTGTGTGTGTGTGTCTGCGTGTGTGTGTGTGTGT
>CAAKHD010002134.1:2231-14094 GCA_901007705.1 Fistularia tabacaria
CCGGGCGGGTTTTTAAAACCCCCCCCTTCGTTTTTGCTTCCTTGTTTTCCCCCCCCCCCCCCCCCCCGGTTGCAGCGCACCGCTTTAGTGCGTCTCCGATGCCATCGTTCCGCGATGAACAGCTGTAACTTATGAGCTAGTTTTTGATTTATTTAATTGTGCTGATGACCATATACGCGAAAGACACATTTCAAATGCATTTGTGTTGATAGTGACTTCATGCTGGACAACTCTTTGCTAGATACGATCCACAATAACGCTGAGTTAGGAATAAAATGTGAACCTGACGGTCGGCCTGAGATCCGCCCAGATCACCCGGGCTGTTTTCAACGCGCAGTTTTCGGGGCGGGTGCCGGAGCCAACGGCAACAAGAGGGACTTTTGAGTGAAGATTCCCTCCGTGTCCGGGAGTCTCTGGCCACATCGCGGTTCCCCGTTCGCGGATTCAAATTGCAAAGACCCACGGTATAGCACAAATTTTAACATTGCCCATTAAAAATCTGGATTTTTAATCCTCAATATGTGGTCTAAATGTGTTTTTTATACATTTATTACCTTTGTTTATTTTGTGGTAAAATAAGCATGTTTTTAGGGTGGCGGCCAACCAGAGCGTGGTGGTCTGTATCCAGGGCTCTGATTGGCTCAGCGACCGAAGCGTCGTTCTCTGCATCTCCTGCGCATAGCATGTATTCGGCGTCTCGCCTCGTCCATTTGTCATCAGCGTGTGATCGCTGCTCGACTCTGCAGTGTTTTGTTTGTGTGAATGGTATAGGAAGTGTTTAGAAATCGGAATACAAATATGGTCGCTACTTTGCGGATTTTCGTTCCTCACGGCTGGTTCTGGAGCGTAACCCAGGCGCTGAATGAGGGACTACTCTACATCTGGAAAGGTCCACCGACACGAAGCTTTGCGGATGATCCTCCTCGTCAGCCACGAGCACTTTTGGTCAAAATGAATGAAGTGGTGATATTAGCTCCAGGCCGCGTCTGTGAAAGCAATCCGAGCAGATACAGAATGGCGACCCCCGTCTGCTGTCACCCACATATATTTGTTTATTTTCCGGCACATGTCACAGCAAATCGACGGTTCGGACAGACTCCTCCTTTTGCAAACATCAGCTCTTGTTTAAGGACGAAAACGGCGCCGTGCCACGAGGCCAGGAGGCCGCGAACGGCGCCTACGTAAAAGGGAGTCATCTCAAAAAACCTTTTCGCTGACTTGTTGCGGTGAATTGTCATTGTTCTTTCCAAAGATCAGGTTCCTCTTAGATTAGTGTTGATTAAGTCCATCGCACACTGATTAGTGATTTCAATCAATAACCCGCGTTTCACGACTCCATGCGAGAAAAGGAAGCATCCATTTTAAGCACCTCGACGGCCACAAGAAAAAAGCTAATCAATCAATCAATCACTAGAATCATCAATAATATCCCTGAGTATGTTCATCATTCGTAGTGCTATCAGAGCTGTAAGCCGGGCCCCGTCCCCACGCTGAATCCGTAAATGCCGATACAGCGAGTGACGATGTCCACGTTGCCATGGAAACAACCTAAGGAGGAGAAAAACCCACAGACCTGCAATGAGGTTCTTTGTCCAAAAAGTGAAGCACACTGTCCCTCCACTGGTCCCATTTTTTGATTTTTTTTTTTTGTCCAGTGAAAAAAACTGCTCCATCCTACTAGAATCATTACAATAAACATATATATATGAGAAATATATTCATGTTTTTTTTGAGGTTGAAACAGATTTTCCCCCAGCTGATGTTCCTCAGTCTGGGGCAGAAGGTAAAAGTTACCTAGTTGCCCCAGTTGAGTCCGATGAAGGCTGAGCTGTCGTCCATGTATTTTTCCTCCACAGATCTGCGTTTGCGACAGCTTTTGCACTCCTGGAGCAGAGAGACGAGCATTTACACCACGGATCCGCTCATTCTGGTTTGATGTTGCATGCGGCGGTTCGGCGTTTTACCGGCTCGCAGTTGAAGGTCCTCTTCTCGCACAGCTGGATCTGGCAGTGCAGGAACACCTGGCCGGCGTTCCCGCTGAACTGGAACATGTTGAAGGAGAAGGAGTTGTGTGTGGCCGCGCCGTTGCCGACCACCTCCACCGTGCCGTCCTCGTTACTCGGGCAGCTGCGAGGAAACACGGGTCTCAAACATGACTGTCGGCAACAAATCAAAAGCCAAAACGCAAATGTCCGGGGCTTTTAGGGGCAACTTGAGTATGAGGACAGTAGCCAGTCTCACCCGTCCATGATCAGCGAGTATTTCGTGCTGACGTCGTACATCGCCGTGGTGGTGGCCCAGCAGGAGTCCGTCACCAAGGCGATGTCATTGGGGTCCAACCCGTCCGTGGTCAGCTTCACCCAGATCTTTTGGTCCAGGGAGAGTTCAGTGCTATAATCTACCTGATTTGTCATATCCGCATCAGTGTAGACAGTCAGAGACAGAGTGTAGTCCCAGCTCTTCGACACGACGTGCTGCACGACAGAGCTGCAGAAAGACAGGGGGAGTGGGAGAGACCAGTTTTATGGACAAGATTTGTTGCACATTTTTGTGGGGGAAACCAAAAAAAATCAGATCTTGTCTGGTCAACCGTCCAGGTAACAGCTACCTTAAGTCAGGGGCTCTCAAATCTTGAGAGTGCAGGGGCCCCTTAGAGGGGGAAGACATCGGCAAGGACCCGCTCATAATCCTCACGACTATTACACACACATTTACTATAGGTACTCCCTAATACCACGGGAAGTGTGTTTTAAACGTTTCACCCTAAACATGTCCGTCTCGTGTAAATAAGCAAAACCAAAATTAAATGGGAATAATAACTGATCGCACTTGTAGTGCTTTTCAACACTGGAGTTGTTTATTTGCAAATTATTTCACAGACCCCAGTTTGAGAAACCTAAATCTCTCTTACCATGTTAATATTTGACCTTTTCTTCTTGTTTGATGTTGTAACTTAAAGCTACTGCATAATACAAAAAAACAAAACCAAAAAAACTGATCAAAAAAAAGTAAAACGCGAACTTTAACCTAGATCTCCGGAAACTAATGCATTTTGGAGAGTGAAATTCTGTATTAACTCCTTGGATAACTCGTGCCTGCTGCTGGCTGGCTAGCTAGCTAGCTAACTGTAAATGAGTGCCTAGATAACATCTAGAGGGTCTAGATAACATCTAGAGAGCCTAGATAACATCTAGAGAGCCTAGAGAACATCTAGACGGCAAAGATAACATCTAGAGAGCAAAATTAACATCTCGAGAGCCTAGATAACATCGAGACGGGACGGCAAAGATAACATCTAGAGGGCCTGGATAACATCTAGAGGGCCTAGATAACATCTAGAGGGCAAAGATAACATCTAGATGGCAAAGATAACATCTAGAGAGCCTAGATAACATCTAGAGAGCCTAGAGAACATCTAGAGGGCAAAGATAACATCTAGACGGCAAAGATAACATCTAGAGAGCAAAATTAACATCTCGAGAGCCTAGATAACATCGAGACGGGACGGCAAAGATAACATCTGAGGGAGAGGGCAAAGATAACATCTAGAGGGCCTGGATAACATCTAGAGGGCCTAGATAACATCAAGAGAGCCTAGATAACATCTAGATGGCAAAGATTACATCTAGAGGGCCTAGATACCATCTAGAGAGCCTAGATAACATGTAGAGAGCCTAGATAACATCTAGAGGGCAAAATCAACATCTCGAGAGCCTAGATAACATCTAGAGGGCCTAGATAACATCAAGAGAGCCTAGATAACATCTAGAGGGCAGAGATGACATCTAGAGAGCCTAGATAACATCTAGAGAGCCTAGATAACATGTAGAGAGCCTAGATAACATCTAGAGGGCAAAATCAACATCTCGAGAGCCTAGATAACATCGAGACGGGACGGCAAAGATAACATCTAGAGGGCAGAGATGACATCTAGAGAGCCTAGATAACATCTAGAGGGCAGAGATGACATCTAGAGAGCCTAGATAACATCTAGAGAGCCTAGATAACATCTAGAGGGCAAAGATAACATCTAGAGGGCAAAGATAACATCTAGAGGGCCTGGATAACATCTAGAGGGCCTAGATAACATCTAGAGGGCCTAGATAACATCTAGAGAGCCTAGATAACATCTAGATGGCAAAGATAACATCTAGAAGGCCTAGATAACATGAAGAGAGCCTAGATAACATCTAGATGGCAAAGATAACATCTAGAAGGCCTAGATAACATGAAGAGAGCCTAGATAACATCTAGAGGGCAAAGATAACATCTAGAGGGCCTAGATAACATCTAGAGGGCAAAGATAACATCTAGAGGGCAAAGATAACATCTAGAGGGCCTGGATAACATCTAGAGGGCCTAGATAACATCTAGAGGGCAAAGATAACATCTAGAGGGCCTAGATAACATCTAGAGGGCCTAGATAACATCTAGATGGCAAAGATAACATCTAGAGGGTCTAGATAACATCCAGAGAGCCAAGAAAAACATGTGGCTGTTGGGCGGCTGCTGTTTTAACTGCATTTGTATGAAATGTATCAAGTGAATCAGTGAGAGAGAAGCATCTCTGGTTTCTCTCATCCCCCCCTCCCTCTGCGATGAGCTGTGGACGAAGTGTTCACAATTGTCCAAACGACTCACTCAGGAACTCAACGAACGAATCACTCGTTCGCTCAGAGTAGCCGCCCTACTCGCAGGGCGCCCGTCGTCTGAAACCCGAGTTGTCCCATAGAACGGAAGACTCGCTCGGCAGCTCTGTTTTGTGGCATGGCCGTCTCACAAAACGATTTAAAAAACGTTAAAAAAAAGAATTTGTCTAAAATTTGTCGCCTCTACGCGGCGTTCGGCGTCAACGGCACCGGGGGTGCGAGCGCAATGTCCCCGTTGCTAGCTAAACATGCTAACCCGTTTTGTAGCGCCGGAAGGAATTCGGACTGACAAACATTCGTCTCCGAAACAGTGGGATTAACACCGACCACCGTGGCAGTGCGGCGAAAAGTAAGTGTCCTCGAAATAATATCATGTCGCTGGCTCTTCTACCGTTGGGATTGTGACCATGCCGACTTGCGTCGTCATGAACACAGTTGTTTGCCCCGTTCCAGCTAGCTTTAGCACGGCTGCGGCTAGCTACAGGCTGGTTCAATGGATCCGGAGTTTGGTTTGAATTTAAATTAATCACCTCGTTGGTCTTCTAGAGGTTTTTTTTGTGCTTTCGTGTGTTTCTTTTTTTTAATACTTCCGTGTTTACATTCTGCCTTGCAGAGCCTGAGGCGGCTGGTCTCGCCGCCTCACACTTTCCATGTTCAAAGACAGGAAGTCCAAACGTTTTTCTGCATTTTCCTCGGGCTGGCCAGACATCCTCCTTATATGCCGCTGTTATTTGTATGATGGTTTGTGCCCGTCCCTCATACCACCCCTGTCCCTGTCGCACTCTGGCCTTCTACCGTTGTGTGTCTCCCTCGCTCGCCCGCCCTGTTAACCCGACCGGTCGAGGCAGAAGGCCGCTCATATTGAGCAGAGATCTGTCCGAGGTTTCTGCTCGGTTATTCCTGGCCACCGTGGCACAACGCTGGGTTTCTGTAAATCGCTTTGAAGAGTATGCTCCAGGCCTGCTTCTATTGGAAGGTGTCACGAGACAAATCTGCTGCAATTTAACGCCATTTAACTGAAATCTGACTCAACTTGTATGGATTCTCGCCCACAGCAAAGCAAAGCCTCTGATCCACTGCCTCTGAAGGAGATTTGATCCAGTCTTTAGCAAGGAATACCAGCCCTCAGTTCTTTGACTAACTTTATGTACCAGTTACTGAAGAAGTACCCGGTACTGGGCGCTATCCCCGGTTGAGCCACGAAAAAGCCGAGTCAGGTCGCGTTGGAAGTGTGTCGTCGAAAAGGCACAGTTGGAGCCTGGAGCCTGGAGGTTCTCCAATGACAAGGAGATTAGGCTGGCATAAATAGTGACATCTGAAGGCCCTCATTTTTAGAGCGTTCAGTGATTTTATCTGAGTTTCAGAGGACTTTGAATTGTTTGCATTTTCCTTAAGTGTTCTCTTTAGTTGAATTTATCAGCTCTGGACACTAGATCTGTTTTGCACTCAACATTCCTTCAAATGTCCAAAGCTGAGATTTTTTATGAATTTATCTTTCTCTAAATTTAATGTTATTCTCATACTCGTTGCTGATTATGATTTCACTTCTCCAAGTACTTTTCCTCTGTGAATTTATTCATTATGTTTTCCCTTCAGTTTAAACATATAAAAAGGCCATCATAATCTATGTATAGTACTTAAAACGACTGCCATTGTACTTGTTGTTGTTTGTGCTTCAGTTGGCATTTATATTTTGTAAGAAATCCATGTGGGGAAAAAAGATTTGTTTGTGGGGGAAAACTTGGTGCTCGATAAAAAACAGGTTGATGTTTTGCGGGTTGTATTTAAACTCTTGAAGTGCTCTGAGACGCCACTCACTTCTCTTTGATTGTGAAGGACATGATCCTGGTTTCTGGCTGGTTGTGGAAGCAGGCAAAGTCAACATTGACTTGGTTTTCGCGAGTGATCATGCCATCAGTGTTATCCTCATGCTGGATGAGATTCTTGTACATAACATGGGTGTCGTTGGCCTGCAGGGTCACAGTGATGCAGATATAGTGAGTAAGAAAACTATGAATAAATATGACAAAACAATTTTCTTATTTGAATGAAAAATGATGTTAATTACCATTGTATAGCGAAAGCTGTGTCACACGTATGACTAAGGAAAGGACAGTAGATTCGGATAGTCACCCACCGTGATCACCGTTCCGCAGGTTTTGACACGGTCAAAGTTGAAGGTCACCGTATGCTCCACCTCGTCCTGTTCACCTCTGCAGGAATCGTCATTGAGGTGCAACTTTGTGAAGTCCACACCCTTTTCCTCCAATAGACAACCAAGCAGTGTGACTGAAGCTGAGTTGTCCTCACAGCATTTTAGGTCACCTAAGGGACACCAGTATTGAGGGGAAATCAGTGATTCATTATTTTTGCTTACAAAATGGTCCACTGTGCTGTGGATGTTACAACAGTCATACCATAAGTCCCTTTGGTTTTGTATGGCTCTGCAACAAGGGCCCTACAGTAGCACCTGTGCTCGTCGTTGCCTGCGATCGCGCAGAACTCGTGGGAACTGCACATTCTCTCTCCACAGAAGCTGTCAGAGGTCTCTGAGAGAAAGAAACAGACATATTAGTGAACCGGACACAGGCTGCATGCTAACATGAATGCGCAAACAGCGACACTGCACACGATGTTCCAAAAAAATAAATACATTAAAAAAAAATGAAATAAAAAAAAAATAAAAAAAATAAAAAATATATATATATATTTATATATATATATATAGTCTTGTAAATGTTAGACTATAGGGTTACAGCCATGCTAACAAGACAAGGCCAAAAACTGATGTTGATGTTAGCGATTTAGCGTATTTTTTTTCCATCTACTGCAAATCAGTGCCAATGATGTAGCTGTAGCTGATGAAAACATTGCTGTGAATATTCAATCAACAAAGGTTGCGTTGTTGTTGTTGTAGGCCCACTGGGAATTGGCCATGTTCTTGAGGTTTTTTCTGTTTTTTGTTATCCATTAACACAAAGCTAACTATGTGTTAGCAATATATCCAGACATGTGATTATAAAAAATCATTTCATAATTTCATCAAAACACGTTTCCAAAATGTTGTCATCAAATTTCGGAATATAGTCCACCGTGGCAGTATTGCACCTGCTTAATTTGGGAAATGAGATTTCTTACCGCAACTGCTGGCTGTCCTCCAATCGCCACTTAGGTCTGTCTGAGTCCTTGACTGGCAGACTTGAGCATAGGCCTCAATGAAGTTACAGAAGAGCCAATCTTCATCTGGATATGCGCAGAAAGTATATTTGCAAGCTTCAAGGTAAGGTGTTGAGCTGATCTCATCGGGACAGTCGTCGAAGGCTGAGTCCGTTAGGATATTACACCTGGAGGTCACATGACATTAAGAAATCACTGTCTCAGGTAATTAATCACAAAAATTACATGTTCTGTGAATGATGTTGATCACCTGGTAGTCATGGCCGTGCAATCGATGTCAAGATCTTCCTCCTCATAGTGCACTCTTTGACAACTAGAGGGCACCACAGCAATACAAGTTAGCTTGGGGATGCAAAGACTAGTTGACAAATAGTGGACGGCACAATCAGCCAATGAGTAATTGAGTAATTGACTGGTTGTTGGTGTGACATCTTACTTTTACCAAGTCTTTACACTGACAGCACATGTGCACTAATAACCAGGAGCAGGCGAGGAAGCAGCAGCATGTAAGTGGCTGAAGCCACAGGAACGCTCAATAAAGGATATAAAACTTTGGAAAGTGTCATACTCGACAACCAAGATTCGTAAGCTGATTCATTATTCGTGAGCGGTTCTGTGTGTAAACATTTGAAGAGGAAACACAATTCGGAGGATTCAGATGCACCATAGTATTTGTGTGGAGCATCATGACAGTTTTAAAGAAACTTTTGTTGAAGGGGGACAAAGCATTTTATTGTTGCTGCCACAGTGAATAAGAGCCATTGTTGCATACTGGTTGCCAGGCAGCAGTCGCTGAGAAGTAAACTTGTTAGCCGCAGCCCTAAAGTGAGACCTCTTCTGAAGACATGGGACTGCTCTTTGGAACTCGATTCATCAGAAAAACTGACGGTTACATAGACTTGAAAGTTTCATGAGTCAATGAGCTTTCTGGGCCACTGACATTTACTTGAGGCACTTTGCTGGTTCACAATCGTTAAGGATGACATCAGGATTAAGGTGCTACAGAGCTCATTCAGGATATGGAGATTGAAGTTGTGGTGTCTTACCCCACTGGACTGTCATCAGTGAGCAGCATTCCTTCAAAGTTGCTGGAGGAGCTGCACAAACCACTCAAAAATGGGATGCTGCCAGGTGTCCCTTGACAGATCATGGTTCAGGAGAGAATGTGGGTCAGATCAGCACCAGAAAAGGTCAGCTGCTCGTTTAACAATCCTAATATCAACAGTACTAAAATTGCAGTTGATATTAAAACAGAAAGTCAATCTTAATCACTAGGGCTCTCTGACCCCAGTGTCGTCAACTGTATTTCTTCTTATTTGTACCTGCAATTCTCATTTGTGCCGTATCACCGTCAAAGAAGATATGAACTACATAACCGGTGAAGTCCTTCTTCGCCATGACTCCACTTTCATCTTTAGAGAGCGCCACGCCTCCATGCGTGGTGGCCGTTTCAGTGAGTGTCAACTCAACAGTGTCCAACTGTGTGACATCAGAGAGACAAAGTAAGGGAACACAAATCCTGATTGGATTCATTTACTCCATGTGAAAGTTTCTGTGTCACAGTTCAATTACTTTTGCACAGAGTCTCTCCAGAGACCAGCACTCTCCAGAAAGCCCAACAAAATATTTGAACACAAAACTGTTGAAAAATGTTCACTAATTATTTCCAGAGTCACAACAAGTTATCTTAAAGTGAGATGTAAGTACTGTGAGGTGAACAGGTTCACAAGGAAACTTCAGCACTCCTGAATATTGGCTCTAACTCCACACTGTGTCATGCTTTATGTTGCTTACATAAACTTTCCCATTTGACGCCAAGTGGACTTCGGAGTTTGGTGTTCGTATCAACAAGCTTTCAAGTAGGCTGATGTCTCTACGTCGCCGCTCCGCAAAGAACCCGATGACGGTGAAATCGGGGTCCAAATCGAGACTCAGCAGCTGGTATGAACAGCGATCACGGATGACATTCATCTGACCGTAGACATCAATGATAGTTGGGCCATTTAAAGTGCAGTGAATGTCCAGTTCGCATCTAACAGTTGCAGAGACAAAAGAACATGTTGTTGTTCGGCTAAGAAAATCTCCGTAACTTGTCATGTCTGCAACGGCCATGAAACTCTCAAGAGACCTTAAAGTTTTGAAAGGGGTAAAGCCATTACAGCATAAAACGTTTGTTTTAGTTGATAAAACAAATAAAAAATCCACTAATGATAAGATGGGAAAAACGTAAGTGAAAAGCAAAGGTCCTCCAAAAAGGGAGCTGGAGAAATGTCACAAAAACATTTTTTTGTTGTTTTTTTTATCTATTTTCTGATTGTATTTTTGTCGTTTGAGATTTATTTTACCTTTATTTTTTTGGGTCTTTGCATCTTGAAGTGCATTTGATTTTGATTCTTCTCACCCTTTTGGTTTGAGTAACTATTTGTCCTAATGTTAAGGCCTCTTGTCATTTCATTCCTATAAATATGTTGATTTATTTATTTATTTTTGTTTGTTTAATCCCAGACTCTTACCTGTGAGCGCCCATGCATCTGTCATATGAGCTACACTCAGTGATGATTAACTGTGATGATGTAGTGCATTCCAAAAGGAAGCATTCATTAGGGAGATCAATGGACTCATTCTCTTCATAGACGTTCCCTGAAAAGAAAGATCTGGTTCAAATGTGTATTTTCCATTACGTCTCTTTTATTTTGAATTGCAACCACATGATATTATTGTTGTGAAATAGGAGTCTTTTTCCAATTGGAGCTCTAAAGATGATTGCGTTCACTGACCTTCATATCTGCATCCACTGATGTCAAAGTAGTTCAGCCCAGCTGCTTCCTCTGTTGTCAGTGATGTGGAGTGAATCTCCTCTTTGTTGGCCAGAATGGAGATGTCCTACAAGGAGAAGATGCAAGGTTAGACTTGAACTAAAGAGTTACTATAAAACTGTGTTGCTTTAAGTAGCCCAAAGCAGGTTGTGGAAATCCCACATGCTTTCCAGCTCTGAGAAATGTATATTTCATTCATTTGGGACTTAATCATTAAGGCTTTTCATCCGTCCAAAATTAACTGCATATTAAGTGTGATGTTTTGACATTCTGCTTGTTCATCTCTCCACGCCAAAATGTCTGACTAAAACGTGATCGACTGCATTTGAGTGCAACAAACCACTTATTAGCTGCTTGTTTGTCTAAATCCGCTGTGTATTTCAGTAATAGTCTGGTTTCACTCACCACACCACCATTGAATCTTCCGGTGAAAAAGAAAACTGCCTCTGCCCCAAAATTGTGGAGGATGTATCGAGTCTGTGAAAAATCACCAGAGGAGGTCCTTTTAAAGTCACATCCTTGAATCCTTCTGCAGATGTTTGTCACACAGTTAAAGTGGTCACACTCACATTTGTGTCGATAATTATCTCGTAGAAGCAATTTCCAGAACCTAAGACGTTTGGGAGGTTCTCTTTAATGTGGCTTTCAAGGTCGCTGCTGATGGATGAATGAAGTATCAGTACACCAGACTGATCAGTGTATCCTGCCCCGATGATGCAGTCATCAGTTTGAGATTCGACGTACTGTCCGCTAAAACAAATGGCTACAGCCTCTGTGATGAAGCTAACCTGTTAATGATTGAGACATAATTGGAATCATTGGGACACAAATTTTGAAGCATTAATTGTGCAGCAAATGTAACACCGGCCACTACTCACGTAGAGTGTCTCATACGTAGTTCCATAAAAGGTGATGGGACAATTGCTGATGTCCAGCTGTGAGGTGCCAGAAAAATCCGTGCCTTCTGGATCTGATGATGTCAAGACAAGAGGACTGAACAACAGTTTGCATTGCATATCCAAGCTTTGCTTGCTAATGCAAAGCCAATGTCAATTACATGATCCTTTGGCTTGAACTCATTCAGATAAAGCCGTATCCCCTCAAACCCTCAGAGAACAGAATACAAAATGTATTTTTAGCATCTTGAGGAAGGCACCGGTTTGGAAACATTGATCAGACAAAGTCTGATTCCAACATGTTCCTCTATAGATCAGTTTCACT
>CAAKHD010002142.1:38661-50528 GCA_901007705.1 Fistularia tabacaria
TCTGTTTTTTTTAATAAATATATATTTTTTAAAAATACTAAATTTTTATTTTAAAATTTTTTTTCTTTTTTTTTTTTTTTTTTTTTTTTTTTTTTTTTTAAGGCTCAAATCTTTAACAAAGACAAGGGTGCCAGGGTAGCTGTGCAGCGATTTTCAAACAGATACTACACTAGCAAGAATGTCCAGTGTAGAAACTGCAACAGGAACGGTCACCTGTCCAAAAACTGCCCCGAGCCCAAGGTCAGTTCCAGTCAATCAGTGCTACCATAACATGCTTATATGTTCATGTTTCGCAAAATTTCCAACTGTGTCATTTTTATGTGCGTTTGATTGTGTTCAATTCGTTGTCCGTCTGTCTACAGAGGCTGACTCCCTGCTATCTCTGTGGCACTCCAGGGCACCAGGTCATTGCATGTCCCAATAAACACTGCAATAACTGCGGCCTGCCCGGTCACCTGTATGATTCGTGCACTGAAAGGGCGTACTGGCACAAACAGTGCCGTCGCTGTAGCATGACAGGACACTTCTTTGATGTGAGTACTGCTTTGTTTTCCTCTGCCCTCAACAAGGTAAATAAAAAAGGGCATTTCTGCATTGTGGCCCACACCTCAAGCAGACCTGAATTCACCACAAAGATATTTAAATTAGTGCTGAGTAGTTACAAGAACCTTACATTATGCTATATATTGCAACATTCTTTAGCATAACCTGAAGTCCTGTGCATAACATACTGAAGATCTCTCTAATTTTTTTGTGGTTCTTATAACACTTTTCTGTGCGTTTTATCTAAACAATAAAATATTTGTTAGGTCAAATGAAATCCCCCCAAAGTGAACATTATAAAACAAAAGTGCCACTTTGAATACACTTTGCATTGTCTACCTCATGTCTTCTAGCTTGAAATCTCTAGTTCTCAATACTAGAATATGCAGTATTATAGGTAAGTAATGCAGAAAAACGTTTTGCAGATGTTACAGTATATATGGTATTGCAGCACTTAAAGATAAACCCCTGTAGACTGTGGGACACACTGAACCTGACTGTGGGCAAAACTGCCTCCTTAAAGACTGCAAAGAGCAACAAATCAACGATTGTGAACTATATCTTGGTTGTGGTGACGGATAAAAGTGATGTCTTCTGTGCCAACAAATTTTTCCATTTGATTGGTCTGGTAAGGTTTAAGAGGTCAGTTATAACCTTTTTAATTGCATCTGCACACACTATGTTCTGAGAGGCAACATTATCACATCTCTCGTCATGAAAAAACATATTCCCATGTCTATAGATAAGTACCATCATAATAAATGATTAACTAATTGTTATGTGTTCAAGTCAGTGGTTTGTGTCACTAGAAAACAGAACCGCTCTTCACGAGAAGAAAGATTGTAGCTATCACATATCTGGATTTTATGTCTTGTATTGTGTACTGAGCTGGTATTACCGAGGATAACACTTACCCGAGGACCCTGGAGGCCGTAGCACTCTCCGACAGCGTGATCAGAGCTTTACATGGTGGGTTGTGCTATTCATTCATGCCCTAGCCTTGAGTCTTCTTCACTCGGAAAAGCTCATCCATTAAGTCCTGCGCCAATGATAGTCCACAATGTCAGACATACTTGCATGGAGCTAACTCTCAGGGTCGGCAACCCGCGGCTCTTTAGCACCACCCTAGCGGCTCCTTTGAGCCTCTTCAAAAATGTATGAAAATGGATGGCGTGATATATTTTCTGTTTTAATATGGTTTCTGTAGGGAGGACAAACATTCTTAACATTTTCCAATGCTGTAAAAGTGTGCATAATAAATATTAAATTTCAACATTTCTGTCAACGAAGATTTGCATCATAGCCTGCGACACATGTCTCAGCACGGCGCAGTGCCAGCCAGGCGGCTGTTGTAAACAAACTGGCGGGTGTGTCAAGGGCCGTAGATCCCAAAGGGAAAAGAGAAAGATAGGTGATGAGAACAGAGGATCCAAGGAGGAATGGACCAAATCATTTGCTTTCATTTCCAATGCGAAAGCATGACCTGCATGTTTGCTTTGTAATGAGAAGTTGTCGAACAACAAAAGAGTAATTTGGAAAGGCATTTCTGGGGAAGGCATGCTAAATTTGCAGCTGACTATCCGGTTGGGAGTGAGAAAAGTGCAATTGCAGTACTTCTAGAGAACTTGGAGGAGCGCAAAGGTAGATTTAAGAGGTGGATTGCATCTCCAAGCTCCACTACTGCTGCAAGTTTTGTTTCAACCCGAGAGATAATAAAGCGTGGAAAACCGTTCACGGATGGTGATTACATGAAGGATTCATTCATCAAAATATCAGAGCACCTATTTTCAGACTTCAGAAACAAAACTACTACTTACTCATTTTGATAGTAGGCTAATATAGCTAATATACACTTACAGCCTGTGTTGCCTTCATATAAGGCTTTTAATTTTTTCCGGCTCCAGACAGATTTGTGTTTTGTTTTTTTGGTCCAATATGGGTCTTTTAACATTTTGGTTTGACGACTGGTTGGTTTGAGCTAACTGAAAAGCTGCTCCCACCTGCCTATAGTGCAGCCAGCCCCCCCCCCTCCCGATCCCTTGTTAGAAGAACATAGTGGAACAGATCTTCCAACCACCATCTACAGCTTGGGGGACTTGATGAAGGCTAACATGGGCCAAGGCTTTGCCTTCTCTGTTCATCCTCCTGGTCATGCATGTACAAGAGTAGCCTTTTGCAAGAACTGCATATATCTGTCAACTAATCGCATAATCATCTTGAGTGTCACTTGTTGGCCCAGCCAGTTATTGTTCATTTGGTACAAATGACCTGATTTGTTGACCATCACTCAAACTATGTAAGTTTAATGAAGTCATCGAGAGCCCTGAATACTTGTATGTTTTTGGGTCTAAGTCACCACTTCCTGATGGATGATGCCATCAATTACCAAATTCGTACAATAGAGTTGCTAATTTGCCAACCAGTTCACTGATAACCGTTGCCCAAGCTGTCTTGCCTATCTTCATTTGCTGCCGACGAAGAGCATTACCCCTGCTACTACACTATTGACAAAAGCATTTTAAATAGAACTAAAAAGTTAACGGATATGTATGGGATTGTCTGAAACGGTTCTCATCATCCATCTACAGCAGAAGCTGTTCAGTCTCAGCCTGTCATTTTGTGTCTAACACAGTGTTTGTTTCGTGTGGTGTCTCACAGAGTCCTGTTCTGGCTCCTCTGTTGTTTAACTTGTAATTGTTGGTGGTGACCAAAGTTAAAGATATTTGTATTGGTTCTGGTTGTATTCGCTTTTTACCTGCCTGACTAAATTTATCGGGGCAGTTTGCAAGCTGCTCATATCGCATCCACTCGTACCTTTTATCAGAAACAAGAGATCAGATATAATGCTAATTTTTATCAGAGCTGCACTCGCTCCCCATTAAATCCAATATCCATATGGAAAACCTTGTTGTAAACTCTAATAACTGAGCATGTGAAACACCCAAGTATATTACAGACTCTCCTCCCTCACACATCTAATTGGCCTCTTGGGTCTTCTGAGTAAAAACTACTGTATTTTCCCATTACCTATTTCCACCTTGCAGTGGATTTTCACACCATTGCTCCCAGTCTCAAGAATTCTCTTCCCTCACTCTTGTCATCCTCACATTTTGTTGGGGCCTTCAAAAAGCTGCTGAAATTAAATTGTATTCAAATGAGCGTTGGGTTAGTTAATCTAAACTACCTGTAGTTATTCTGTACTGACTTTAAAGAAAATGCATTTCTATATTCAGAACTTTAGATATTTGTAGTTCATTTCATCATAGCATGTCAAGTCTCCATTTTCTTTATTGCCAATTTAATAATGCTTCTTAATTGTATACTTTTTCTTCATGTAAAACACTTTTTAAAATTTATATCTGTGAAAGGTCACCTCACGGATAATGTTGTACACATACTCATGTATTAAATGTCAGTTAAAGATAGGGGGACATTTACTTAAATTACAATATCAGCCAGCGAACAACATAGTGTGAAGTAAACACTCACAAACTTAACTCACCACCCCACTGTGGATTTGTATTTCCTTAGTTTAAAAACGCAGCTGTGATACAAACTCTGAGACTGGATTGTAAACAATGGAATCAGACTACACTCTGCTGGACAAACTATCTATCTGCACTATTTTTAAGTTAATGTGACTGGTTTTCATCATTATCAGTTCTAAATGTGCATTTTGACATCAGCGCAGATCAACAGCCATGTAACCCCTCTTTGATATAACTACGAAAAGCCAATATAATTGTTGATTGATTGGATTATTGTTCCAGCACAGCATGAAAAATAACTTGACCGTAGCTAGAATGCATAGTTAAAAGATGGAAGTTAATCATATACAAGATGAACACACACAAAATAAGTTCATATGGAAAGGAAAGTATTGCTCTGAAAATGTGTTTTTAAACTTACACCACTAAATCATCAGATACTCTAAACATTGTGAATGTAGACATAAAGAACAAGAACAAATATCTGAATACTGTATTCTAAAAAATTCCTTGACATCACCTGTTTGCTGCTCTTTCCCTCTGCCATCCCACACTTTCTCTCGAAGTAATAATGAGTGACCAGGGGTCAGCACACGCCGCTGTTCACATTAATTGATACACTTCAGTAATTACAGCTCAGTTATGTCTCTGCCATGCTGCATAATACAGCTGTGCGTGTGTGTGTGTGTGTGTGCGTGTGTGCGTGCGTGTGTGCGTGCGTGCGTGCTTGTGCGTGCGAGCGTGCGTGCTTGTGCGTGCGAGCTTGTGTATGTGTGCCGGCAAGCAAGGGTGACTCTAATGACCATCAATGACAATTACCCCACCGCATCGTTCATTACCCTGCCCATTTACGCCGGCGCCATAGAATGGAAAACCCTGTGCGTATGGAACATCCCACCTGTGTCTCCCCATCTCGATCTGCCTCACTCTGTCTCTTGCACTCTGTCAGTCAGTCATGTACTGTGCTCTGGGTAATGGATGAGTAACCAGGTGAACACCAGAGGGAGAGGGGAGACCAGGGCACACGCAACCCATTTTCTCTCTCTCTCTCTCTCTCTCTCTCTCTCTCTCTCTCTCTCTCTCACTCACACACACACACACTCAACCACACACACACACACACACACACAAATCCGTTTTTTCCTCATCTTCTCCATTTTCAGGTCATACCTCCTCTCTTGTGCATATGATTTCCAGAAGCAAACAAAGTCGTTGGATTCGGCAGTTAATCTGTTCTTGAAAAAAAGTTTTATTTTTTTATTTTTTATCACTACAGACTTAAATTATTTGTGTCTTTGTGTGTGCAAGAAGGAAAATGAGAGTCAGGTCTCTGTCCCCTGGGCCTTTCTGTGTCTCTCATTAAAGACAGACGGTTGACGGAGCGCGAGTGTGTCGCTTGCCTCGCCTGTCGCCCTCGACAACAACACACTACCCCGGCGGTCTGGAGGGAGAGAGAAAAAAAAATGGGGGGTGGGGTGCGGATGGAGTTGTTGTTTCTTTCTTTTTTCTTCTTCTTTTTTTTTTTTTAAAGAAGTAAGCTAGATGAGACGTAGAGGAAGACACAGCTGTTGAAATTCATTTTTATCTATATCTGTATTCAAATCTTGACAGACCAGGTTAAACAAAAATAGCTTTCTTGATTACATACTTATTTGAAGGTCCTGGCTGATTTAAAAGAAGAAAAAAAAAAATAGCCAAAATGGAACATTTTATGTGGGAAAAAATTGAATATATAACCCTCTTAACTTGCTTTATATCTTCTTTTCCTTTCTGCTCATTCTTCCAGTGCGTCTCTCACTCAATAGATGTGTAAGTAGATAAATCTTGTTGCCCGCGGCGACTGTGGCATGTTTGATGTCCCTGTGGGAAGTGGTGGCAGTTGAGAAAGGATGTTGGAATGCTTAAGGAACAGCGTGGAAAAGCCCCTTAGATAATGCTTTCATATCCCCAAGACAAACTACTGACCATCTTATTTACTGACTGTTTTAAGTGACTGACTGCGGGGAGACACGCGTAGGCGAGGGGAAATTATGGAGGGGACTGTTCATCCCAAAAATAGAAAAAAGTATTTGGAGTTGCTGATTTATTTTTCTATTTTTTTGTTTAAGGTATCTGCTGTACAGATGTCTGCTGTGTCTTAAAAATGCAATAGAGCTGGCTGAAGTTTTTCCTCGCAGCAGTCTTGCACTACAACCAAATTACATTCTTAGTATCTCAAGACAAGAAACCTGTTCTTGGAAATCCACAGGCATGTTTCTTTGTACATAATAGTTTCTACCCAGAACCTGCGTTTTCTGTCTCCCGCTGTATAACCCCCACACTTCCAACACATAAATCCTAAGAGTATTCATATGTTAATTTCCACAGCATTTTTTTTTGTCTGCATATGTTCAGTTTTGTAAAGATGTGCATTTGTGAGATGCCTCACAGTCACCAGAGATTTTTTTCCCCAGAAAGCAGCCTAGGTTATCTGCTGACATAACTGTCTTATTAATGTTGTTTTTTTTTTCTTTTTCAGGCATGTCCAGAGATCTGGAGGCAGTACCACCTCACGGTGAGTAACGTTTCATGAAACACAAATGAATGTTAAAATGCGCCCAAAAATCCCAACCCCTAAAGCCAACCGTTAACAATGAAAAAAAAACAAAAATGCCAAACCTCAGATTGTCAACATTTCAGTCAAGGCAGTTAGGATTCAAACATTGTGATTGTCACATCTCTAAGTAATTCATTACAAGTTAAAGCTTGATTTTTCATACGTTCAGTGAAAAAACTGTTAGTGCCCATTACTTACCATTTATTGGGACTGCTGTCATACAAATGTATTCATACAAATCCTTTTTTTAGCAATACACATTTTTATCACATTTAATATGTTATGTAATTAAAATCACAATACCTCTGAGCAATGCCAGACACACATGAAGATGGAGTTAAAGTGGTATTGGGAAATATCTACTGTGGCACACTGTTTCATGATGTATATCATTACCTTCGCCATAGCGTGCGGCTTCACCATCTTTCACGATCATCAATTTTTTGTGTAATTCTGGCAGACAGAAGAGTTTTGGCAAGCACAGACCTTCCTCGGGCTTTGCAATCTCAGCTTACATGGGCTCTTCAGTTCAGTATCATGGGCCCAGTGACAACAAACTTCCCCGTCTTCCTCAGAAAGATAAAGTGTAATCTTTGCACAGTCATGTTCGTATGCGGACAAACCTACTGAAACCAGAAGGGTTGCTATCGTGTTTGAGGCTATAGGTATGATACCCATCTCAGAAATGGTATATGGTGCATGTGCAATTTGTACTATTTATATTTTTCTCATTGTCGATTACTGTAAGTGTGCATTTTAATCCAACAGTATACTTACTACTACTGTAACTGTAGACACAAGTGGAAAACATAGCCCAGCAGGCAGACATGAAAACGATAGAATTTTTGGATTCCAAAGTAGCTGAATATCACAATGATAAAATTGTTTGCATTTTAATGTAATGGTATCTGAGTGTGAAATCTGCACAAATTCACGTTTTGAGCAAGCCTGCACTGGTTGTTGGATATTTTGGGCAGTAATAACTATGCACTATGTTTCTCTCCAGCTCTTCATCAAACATTTACTCTCATCTATCTTTGTTTTGGATTTAAAAAAAAAAAAAAAAATGCTGCCTTCCAACATCCTAATTCACTATTTTCCCTAAGTTGTCACCGTGGCAGTTTGTTTCTGAGGAGATTCTGTACGCTGTTTTAAAAAAAAAAAAAAAACAACAACTTTAAATCTGATTGAAGCTGCAGAAAGAAGTTAAAATTCACTGTAGATCCATTTTCGTAATTTCATATATATATATATATATATATATATATATATATATATATATATATATATATATATAATATATATATATAAAAAAAATATATATATATATATATATATATATATTATATATATATAATATATATATATATATATATATATATATATATATATATATATATATATATATATATATTACATATCAATTAATGCAAATTTAAACACAGTTATTTGAACACAATATATTATACGTTATTGACATAGCCTGTGTCAAATTTGCATGCGTGTCCCTTGATATGTAGTCTTCCAATTATAATTTGGTACATAGGAGGAGGGGGGAGGAGGAGAAGGAGCATGGGACACAAAACCAGCAGCACAACCCTGTGTCATAGACGGCATCTCCCATCCGAAAGGGTTTTGGCCATACATATAACATCTATCATGCACAGTATGGATGAGATAACAAAGGTCTTTTGGGATTAGCTATGTGTTTTTTTTACTTCTAGCAATGCATGAAAAGGGGTTGTTAGAAAGCCCTAGAATAAGCCATAAAATGAATTTGCTGCATTGTGGAGTCTGCACAGTAGTGTATATAATGTGGATTCATCAAAACAAAAGTGTGACTGTGGATGACAACGCCCCAGGCACCTGTTGCTCTCTATCATAATATCTACCTGTTACATTTAAAGTCTATCTCTATGTTTACCACAGTGTGGTCGCTATGTCAAAAACCAGGCCATGTCAGGTGTGGATCAGTGCAAAATCTGTAAAAAAAAAAAAAAAAAAAAAGAAGCATTTCTAGCATTGTAGTCACGATTGCCGGAATCGATAAGTCAGTTGTGATTGGTATTGACCTTGCCCTGTAGCAAATGAATGAACCATGACGAAAAAACAGAAAAATATTAAAGATATGCCAGGAGTGATAGGAACTTCGCTCTTTTCTTCTTCCTTTTCAGTTTCAACCCAAGTGCCCATATGACATGTGTGTGCCTGTTTTAACCATGTGTCAAAACATAGAAAACTGCGGGACTGTCATAGAAGCCATACGTCAATGTTGTGTCATTTCATTGTTTTTGTGTGTATATTTTTCACTTGAAATATGAAAAGATAACTACTTATTTTGTGTGTGTGTGTGTGTGTGTGTGTGTGTGTGTGTGTGTGTGTGTGTGTGTGTGTGTGTGTGTGTGTGTGTGTGTGTGTGTGTGTGTGTGTGGGTGCGCGCACAAGGATCTAGGCACGAGTGTGATATAGACCTCAGCCTAAGAGAAAAAGAGCAGCTTGTTTGTCAATTAAAAGACGTGATAAAGCATGAAATGGGCTGCCAACGCCACGCGGGACGAGGGAGTGAGAGAGAGGAAAGAAGAGTGTGTGTTTGCATATATCTCACCGTGCATTCTGTATGTGTGTTTGTTCGCGGAGGTCTGTCACTCTTCTCTTAGGAGATTAATTAGCAGGGGCTGTCTAATGAAAAGGCAGCATCGTTAGCGCCGGGGTAGCACGGCGGGAGAGATGGAGGCAGGAGGAGGAGGGAGCGGGACAGAAGTTCCAGTGGAGGCTCAGGGAGAGAAAATGGGAACCGACTTTAATTGTCGGTTATGTGTTTGTGCATGATCCCCCCCCCCATTTTTTTTAAGAATAGATTTCAACTTTAAAACCCACAAGCAATAGGAAAAGACAGCCACGAAAGAATTTCCAGTTGCCTCGTAGGGAGACGGAAGGATTTTTTTTTTTTTTTTTTTTTTGCGTGTGTGTTCATGTGAAATAGCATGCTTTAACGGGTGGTGGATTGTGACCCAGGTTTAATTGAAGTATTTAAGCCATTTAAGCACTGAGAACAGAAGGTCGTTACAGATCCAAACTAGCATGGGGTTTGGGGGCCCCGCATAGACAGGAACAATCCCCTCGCACACCTACACACATGCATACACAAGGCTCCTTCTGTTTAAGACAGCCTCATTTTATTCATGATGCTGCTTATGACCCTGAACTCCCCAATGTGAGAAGGTGTGTGTGTGTGTTCGCTTTGGGAGATGTGACTCTGTCACCTTCCGCTGGGCTCAGCCAGGTGTGAAAAGGCATTCTGTCAGACCTCCCTGCTACTGGGTCCATTTATCCTTTGTGCGTGCGTGCTTGTGTGTGTGCGTGCGTGCATGTGTGTGCGTGCAGGCCTGCTTGCGTGCGCACGCGTTGGTCCGTTTATCTTCCATGAGTGTATGTGTTGTCTGGCTGCACCTGGCCCCCAACTAACAAACTCCTCCAAACCGCACAGTATAGACCACAAAGCCCAGGGGTATTTACTGAGAAAGTGAGATACTGACACACATGAACACACACACATACGTGCACGTGCGCGCCACACACACACACACACACACACACACACACACCACAAATATATAGAGCGGTAAATTCAGTAAAAAAATCTATCTGGTTTTCCAACATGTCTGCCTTGATTCCTTTCTTTAGACAAGAGTAATATTTACACATTTGCTTTCGTATCAAACAAGAAGTTCCCGCCTTTTACCGTCACCCCCCTCTGACTTCCTCAGCCATGCACACAACCCCATGGAGAGGTTTTACATCCAACTTTTGCTCACAGCTTCGCGGCCTGAGGTCACTCCTCTTCCCGGAGACCAGCCCTGTCCTTCCCGTCTATTGCCTTACATCTATCTCTGACGTTTTTCCGGCACCAAACGTCTGGAGAACCCAAAAACTCCGACGTCAGCAATACGAAGTTATGTTCTTCTGATGCTGAGAGGTGCCTTGCTTTATTTCATTCCACTTCCTTGGAAGTCTAAAAGAAGGGGCGAGGGGGCTTTGTCAAAGACTGTTACTGAGACATTTGAGTGATCACACCCTTTACTACACATGCACCCAATTCGAATTCTGCAACTGTACCCACATGTCATCCCTTTTGGAATCTTGATTTTAGAATGAAATCATTGTGAAATTTGAACCATCATCGATTCAATTTTGTCTGCTCACGAGTTTTTCACATGGTATACAAAGAAGAAACTCAAAATTCACCTTTTGTTACCAATAGATCAGTCTGCTCATCTGTGTGAGTTAATTCACAATGATATTAATAAACAGTCCTCTCATCCCGGAAGCAGTGATTGATAAACATGTTTGATTGATAAATGGATTAAAACCAGTCATCTTTGTCTCAGCCGGATGATTTTTATTTATTAATTTTTTTCAACGTCATGTTACGTGCCGTGTTTGAAAAGGGATTTCAGTCGAAGTGTTTTGAAAACAGAAGAATTATCGATACCAAGCAGGCGAGAAAATTCAGGCAACTCTTGATGGAAATGGCAAAAAAAGGGTTTTAGACCAGCAGTGCAGCACGGAGGTGTAAAGAAAAACAAAAGATATGGGGATGAGAAACTGGAAAGTCGTGGACGGAGAGGGTTCAAAAAAGGTCACGGTAAAAGTGGAATGACCTGATGTTTGTACAAAGGCTGGTTTAATACATGTAAAAGATCATGCATAAATGTGTGCATGCATGCATGCAACATGCGCAAGTGACTGAATTTCTCCCTCCACTTCATAATGTGTCTGCCTTGAGAACAGAGCGCCATCCTGTGGTTGCTGTGCCATGTCCCTTTTTTTATAGCATTTTGAAACCATGAATCTATCTCAAACAAATTTGTTTTGGTCCCTCCTTGTGGTTTTCAAAAGTCACCTTCCGCTCAGCGCATAGCAGAAATATACTCGTCCTAAACCGGAGGGGGGGTTGGATGGATAGAGGTAAGTTGGTGCTAAAGGTGCAGGGGAAAGAACTAGACAGAAGAGTCAAGGTGTGTGTGTGTGTGTGTGTGTGTGTGTGTGTGTGTGTGTGTGTGTGTGTGTGTGTGTGGAGTGACGGCGGACACCGAGGCAAACACTCCGCTCCATTTGTCATCCACTCCCCCCGACAGCTCTGCAAACAATCTCCATGATCGATGCCTTCATTTGGATCTCAGATGGTTTGGTCCAGATGATGGGGGGGTCCCTCACCACTTTACCCGCCCCCCCCCCCC
>CAAKHD010002146.1:1501-17169 GCA_901007705.1 Fistularia tabacaria
AAAGGGGGGGGAGAGTGTGTCAAAACATTACGGGGCCGGCGGGGGGGGGCCACAGCAGTAATTTTTTAAAGATTGAAAAAAAAAAAAAAACCCCCCCCCCCCCCCCCCCAACTTTTTTTTTTCCAATCTGTCCACAGCTTCGGTAATACCCTGCCGATGAATTCGGGAGTTCATGGTTCAGACTATCAACTGGTAAGGGGAAGGAGCCAGGGAAAGGGGGGGGGGGGGTTGATTGATGAATGTGATGATTCGAAGCCTTCTGTGTAGACTGGTGGTCATTTCAAAGCAGAAGGACTCACCGTAATAATAAAAAAAAAGAAAGAAAGAAAAGAAACGAAAAAGGCCGCACCAACAAGAAGTTTGATTACTTTTAATGGAAATCAATAGGGTTTGAGCACTTTCTCCATTTGTGAGAATTTTTAATCAAGAGAAATTCATTATTTCTGCATTCCAACGTGTGCCTCGGATAACACCTGGGAACGAACTTTTCTTTGGATTTATTTATTTATATCACTTGTTCTCACCAATTAGAAATATATATTTATATATATATATATATATATATATATATATATATATATATATATACTGCTCAAAGGTTGAAACCATAAAATGTCTAAAACAGAAACTTTGAGGGGAAGGAAAAAAAGAAAGCAGTATCCAATGAGAGCCCAAGTTGTTCCCATGGGAACCGGCAAATGAGCATCCAGCAGCCTCACCCCTCCAGCACAGTGCCGGGAGAACACAGGGATTATCGATCTGTCTGGGGGCGAACAGCTCAAACAATCAATGGCTCTTTGAGTATCCCAAGGATTGTGTGATAGAGCAGTGTGTGTGTGTGTGTGTGTGTGTGTGTGTGCGAGTGTGTGTGTGTGAGTGTTTAACGCAGGGGTGCTAGAGTGGCAGAGCCAGAGTGATTTCTGTTCAAAAAAAATCAGCTGCTTAATTGATGTGCTTGAAATTGGTTTAAAAGGCTTGGACACCCGCTGAACCTCCAGATCCCCCCTCCTGGCCCTCGTGCTGGAATCATGGCAGAGCACCGTTTAAAGGTATTAGTGTCATTATTCCCCCCGGGGAAGGAGGTGAGGGGCCAATCGCCGCAGGGAGGGGGGCTAAACAGGCCCGAACAGACGCAATCGAAACATTCCTCGGCCCGCTGAGCGGCGGCTCGGTCTAACTCCTGCAGGAGTAACTGCTGCAGGAAACAGAAAGAAAAACAATAAACTGAATGTGTGAGAACGTCAGACAAACAGCAGAATCTGAAATTGGGGCGAAGGTCAAGGATGACACTCCTGATCCCGAATAGTTCAAATGTTCTGGATTCAGCAAAATGTGGAGCCACCAGGTGGCGGCCAAAACTTTGCCCTGGTTACACAACTTGCTTGTGAGGACAATTTAAGGAGAGCCCTCAGCTGGGCATAGAACAATGGTTAATTTTCAAAATAAAATAAGCCTGGATTTAAAGATAATAGTAACGACGGTGGATGCGGCGGGGTGGCGCAGTAGCTCACAGCAGGAAGGTTGCTGGTTCCATGACGGACCCGTGTTCTCTCAAGGTTACCCATCTTCTTGCTCAGTCCAAGTACAGTCAGAAGGCTCATTGACGACTGAATTGTACAAGGGTGTGAATGTGAGGATGAATCACTGTACGTCTCGATATATGATTGACAGGTGACCCGTCCAGGTTAAAAAACCCGCCTCGTGCCCCAATTACAGCTGCACCCTCCACCCCCATCCCCCTCCCGGGAGCCTGGTTGGTGGGTCTCAACAGGAACTACATGGTTGTAGTTACCCCAAGTGGCCTCTAGGGAGAGTGTGTGAGTGTAACCAAGACAATCCTACATCAGGGATCATTTCATAGCTAATCACCCACATGATTTTGTGGATGTTAAAACAACAATGCCGGACTCTTTCTCCGGATTCTTGTCTGCTCCTTTCTTTAACCCATCTCTCCTCTGATTAGCCGTCTTACTCCCACCTGCGTCTATGTCAGAATTCACATCCTATGTTGTTTCTTTGATTAAGGATCTTCACGCAGGTCATGTGGTGGGACCTTCCTTCGAAGGTCACGTGACTGGAAGCGGGTAAAGTGTAGCACCGCTTAATGATCGTGAAGCAAAACATGACTGCTATTTTTAGACGCCGGCACAGCAGGAGCAATGAAGGAGAGGAGCTTCCTCATTCCTCAACGCGCAGGAAATGTCAGAGACCACTGAGGAGCTCATCTGAATATTATGTGAGCAAAATAATAATAATAAGCAGGGAGGCCCCACCTGGTGGTGGATGAAATGATGGCGGATGGTGAAGGATGGAACTGCCTTCCAGTGAGCTGGTACGAGGGGGTTCTGGACACAAACAGGGGTTTGCAGAGGAGCCAACCAGATGGACCACCGGATTTCAGCACTCCGTCTATTTAAAGGTGGAGAACAGATTCCCAGCGGGGCTCGGGTATTTAACCCTTCCTCCACCTGGCCGGCAGCACAGATCAAACAGAGGGCCGAGGATGGACCCCTCCGGAGAGGACTAAATTATTAACAGGCCTTTAATTAACACGCTATGAACGCGAACCGGTGACCCTTGGAGCCTGGAAAAGTCAAGTGGGGGGGGGGGATTTTGAGCTAACGCTTCGTCAACAAAACAGTTAAGGCTCGTTCATCTCCGCCCAGGTGAGCGAGGAGAAGCAGCAGCGGATCGATGAGGCGGCGATTTGGATTTTTTTTTCATAAGCGGATGCCTCTCCTTCCCGTGTAGCTAACAAAGGGGAAGATTTATAAATGACGGACGGGTCACAGCCGGCGTACGATCAGAGGGAGGGGTAACAAGAGGACGACTGCATCGCTGCAACTGTGATCGACGGGTATTTTACACCGCAATTACAGAGGTAGTACACTGTAATAAACATCCGTGCGATTGATGGACTGATCGAGTTCAAATCAATGATAATTAAAAAAGAAATGTCGTTCTGCTAAATGGTGACGATTGCAGTTTGCAATTTCATTCAGTCTCAGTTTTATAGTTACATCATTTGTGTTCTGTATTAGCTTTTTCAATTATATCATTTGACTTTAGACTTTAGATCATAAACTAAATCATGTTAGAAAAAGCAACTAGATGGTAAAAATGAAACTATTGCTTTTAACCTCAAGTATTCATCTAATTCATGTTAATAATTTTTCTATTAATACCATTAAATACATTGATATGTTTGTTTTTTGGAGTAAACAGTAACAATATAGGGTTATTGAATTGAAAAATTCATGAGATTTACTCAAATTTAATGTATATATCAAAACATTTCTTATTCTTTCCTTGATATGTATTTTTACATTTTCATCATGTAAAACTGTAAAAGCCAGTCCACTAAAACCAGAAGGCGTGTCACAGTGAACTGAACGTCTGGCAATTTATTTTTATTTTTATTTGTTTACCGTCCTGAGGATGTATTGCCTCGATGCGAAATTTCATCTGACACGCCACAGTAAGATCACAATCCGCCCGCCTGCAGTTGTGATGGACTCGCTTGTTATTTAAATAAAGTGCGCCGGGGGAATATTCTTTACCGTCCAATTGCTTTCCCCCGTGATGTCAGCCGCCCGCCGCCCAATATCACAAGACGGCGAGCGTGAGATCTAAAAAATTGTCATCTGTCCAATATTGCAAGAACCGGGGTGAGATCATCTTGCTCATTGATTGCAGTGACAGTATTCTCATTTAATCAAATTAAATCTTAGGAAGCGTGTCATGCCAAATACACACACACACACACACACACTGACAAACACACATGCGCACGTGTAAACACGTGTCGCAATCTCCCATAATACACGCCTGCGCACACACATTGACACTTTCCTCTGCTTCCAAGTGGCACTAACACTCACCGATCCAATCAATATCATACTTTTGCTCTGACACGCACACGCGTGCACACACACAAACACCCACACACACACAAACACATTTACACCGATAGGACAGAAGGCACAGAGCTGAACCTCCTCGCCACCTGACCACAGACATCCACTGTATTTAGCTGTCCCCTGTATGTGTGTGTGTGTGCGTGTGCGTGCATGGTGGCGGGGGGTTATCGCTCTCCCTCTTTCCATCAGAGAAAACGACGACCCCGGCGCGTGTGCCTCTTTTTAAAAGGTGGTAAAGAGGAAATTAATCTCTCCCTGGGCCGCCATGGCAGGATATTAATCTAGCAGCTTCGCTCATCTGCTCATCTCTCCTCTCTTTGCCGTATAATCCTCTCCTCAACAATAAATGCAAACCAGGGTGGATGATTAGGATGATGAGCATGTGAAACTCCCCGCGCACTTCTTTATCCTCATCTCTCGCTCTCTATCACCTCCCACTCCCCCGGCAGCGCCGTTTCCACGGCCACAGCCGCTCCGGTTCCAGGTGTGAAGGATTATTGACATCATACAGGAAGTGACTGACACAAGAGAGGAGTCGGGGGGGCGGGGGGGTGGATGATCCGGCCCCGGTGGGAGGAGTGCAAGGGGTGGGCGGAACTGTTAATGTGAAATATGATTAAAAAGGTCAGAGGTCGACTTGGCCTGGGACACATTCACACACACATGCACACACACACACGAGCACGCACGCACAGACACACTCAAGCTGTTTAAAATATTTCTGCATATTTTTTGCTTGTTTTTGATTCAAAATGAATACAATTAAATTAAAATGAGCCATTTTTAGGGATGATAAATTCAAAACTTACTTACTTTGTGGACACATTCATATGAATGAATCTTTTCATAAGTACCCAGTGCGACATCGTACGTGATGGATATATAGTATTTCTGCATATATTGCCCCCCCCCCCGTCCCAGAGTGAGGTCGACGGTGGCCCCGAGCCCCTGACTTCGCCGTCTGGCGTTTGTGTTGAAAAAGAAAAGATAAAAACAGAGCAGAGAGTGTGGCTGAGATTAGACTTATGGCATTCATCTTTCATTCCCAACATTTTCAATCTTCATCATGCGTCATCTCCTCTCTACGGATATCCGAGGGGGCAAAAAAGGCAAAGGTGGCGGGTACGAGGGGCATTTCCCTGGCGGATGGGTCATTATCTCCCCCGTCACCTACTTTTGATCTGTGATAATAGCTTCACTGATCAATACCTTTCGGAAAATGCCAGACACAAAAAAAAAAAACTTCCTGCTTATAGCGGAGGGATAATTCTGAGAGAATTCTAGATCTCTCTCTCGGAGGAAAAGTGGAATGGTTGTGGGGAAGGGAGGAAATATTTATGAATACTCTTTCTAGGGTTCCTATGAGCCCCCCTCCCCCCCGGGTTTATTAATATCCTTTTTATTCTTTTCCCAAAGCCAGTCTCAGCGAAGGAGCCTGGAGTAAATGCCCATCAGGCAGCGGGGTTCTTATCCAGGCATTAACCCCCCTGCTCTGCCTCTGGAGTTTACGCCCGGAAAGCCTGTAGGAGGGGGGGGGCGGAGGGGGGGACAAACAGGGCCGATAAAGCTAAGTTCATTATCCCTAACCGACACGGCGGTCAGGGATCGGGCTTAATCTGAGCCCAGAGGAGCTCGGCCGCTTGGCCACGCCGCGACCCGGCTCTGTTACAACCCATAATCAGATCTGGGGTTAATTCGCCAGCTCTCAGTGACAAAAGCAGCCCGGTGGTGGTGGCGGGGAGGTACTGGTGGTGGGTGCAGAGGGGAGGGAGGGGATCCTCACCTCTCACCGGGAGAGAAATGAGCATCCCCCCAAGACCCACGGGCCGCGGACATCCTGCACTCATCCCCACCACGCCAGCTGAGCTGTGCTCGGGAGGGAAAGAGCGTGGCGCAAAATAAATATCATTAACCCACAATTAAAATCCTGTTCTGTGTCCTGACATCCTTTATTGTTCTCATATCGTCATCCAATTACAACACGGCAGAGTAATTACAGCTGCATTAAAAAGTAATGAAGTTATATGAGCGGGGGCAGGTTTTTTTTTTTTTCCTTTTTTTTTCTTTTTCGCGGGGCAATCTGACAGGAGGTTGAAAGAGGGGGTGGGGGGTGCGTACTCAAAAGGTGAAGTGTCAACCGGATGACTCGCCGGCAGGAAAGAACATCCACAATTCAGCAGATTCTCCCCCGTGGCACGATGCGATCAATCACCCTGCCTTCTGGGCAGCCATTATTTTTTAGCTTCTTAAACTGGTCAACATGAGCTTGTCGCCATGGAGACAGGGTCTCGCCCAGAGGGCAGCGGGCCATAAACGGCTGCCTCACCTTTGTAATGTGTTTTTTGCAGTTTCAAGGCGGCAACTTGTTCGTGCACCAGACAACAGGATTAATTCCTTTTCTAAATATGACTGTTTTAATCCTTGTATCACGCTCCCCTTGTTTCAGAGAGCGTGCGTGCGCATGCATGCTTGTCCACACACTCGTTGTGATAAATCACTCCAGCAAAGCTGTGATGCTCAGAGTAAGAAATAAGAGCAAGGCAATTAGAGGTTGGAAAATGAATGGCGTCTTCTCCCTTCACACGCCACCTGGATTTTTACGTCCAGGCGCCCACCGTGGCCCCTCGTCCGCCGTGGACGCTCTGCATGCCGAGGGAAGTGCAGTCCAACGCGGAGGAGCATCTGAGAAAAAGCCACCAGCACGGGCAAGGCGGAGATGAAATACCAGCCCTGGCAGGAGGTTATCAGCCCTCAGAGGCTGAGACGGCAGATGAAAAGGACAAGTGTGTGTGTGTGGGGGGGGGGCGAAAGGGATGATTGTGTGTTCGTGTGTGTGTGTTTGTGTGTGTGTGTGTGTGTGTGTGTGTGTGTGTGTGTGTGTGTGTGTGTGTGTGTGTGTGTGTCGTGCAGACGATGGCAGTGACCTACATTCCACAGAAGCCTGTTTCACACAGGAGCTGTTCCTCCAACCGGGAGGAACCAGCGCGTGGAACCTCATGGTGGTGGAACTCGCAGCGTTCCACCGTGAGATGATGATGGACCCTGATCTCCATCAGCTGAAGGTTCCTTGCTCCTCGGATCTCCTCAGGTGCATGGAAGCTGAGCCTCTTGGAACACGTGGAACCTCCACCGGAGAAGAAGTTTCCCGGCAGCAGAAGGTCAGCTCTCAGATGGGAACCTTCTGAACCTGGAGAGCAGGAGGGAGCCGGAACATCAAGGAAGGATCTTCACGCAGGTTCTAGGTTCTTATCTGCTGGAAGACTGGGTTCTCTGCATGTAGAGCCTCCATGTTCTCCAGCCTGGTTTCTCTCCATCTTCTCCATCTTCAGCAAGTTCACTGGAGACTCCAGATGGTCCACAGGTCTGGAGGAGGGGGTGAACGCCTGGATGATTGACAGCTGACCCGAATCGGTTAAGCCCCGCCCCCTCCACCTGAGACAGCTGTGATTGGCTCCGCCCCTGAAGCAGGAGGATGAAGATCAGGAGTGGATGGATGATGTTCATGTAGGAACTCCTGAGGGTACTATCTGGAGGGGGGTTGTCTTCACGCTGCATCTTCATTCCATGTGTGTGTGTGTGTGTGTGTGTGTGTGTTTGTGATGTCCTCTGGGTCTCCATTAGCAGGTATCACAGAGCTGTCATGTCATGGAGACTCGCATCTTCTTGCCTTCACACACACACACACACACAAACACGCTCACACTAGAACACAAAGAAACCTACACACACATTGAGTGTGTTCTCCGTCAGCACACATACATGAATATCTAATGCATCAACACTCCTTGGAGTTTTAGGGGTTTCTGAGAACCTTCAACCTTCTTGAGAACCTTCAACCTCCTTGAGAACCTTCAACCTTCTCCAATCCAGTCCACAAACAAAAAGCTGCCAAATTCCTGGGATCTTCTCATCAGACTTATTGATCCCTTCATTGATGGATGGACTGATACACCTTTTATTTGGACTGTGTGTGTATGTGTGTGTGTGTGTGTGTAATTACAGTGTTATTACGCAATTACTGATTGTCGGATTGTCAGACAGTAGATTCTCCTCTATTTGTGTGTTTGTTCGTTGTGTGTGTGTGTGTGTGTGTGTGTGAGACAGACTTTTTATAGCTGCGTCGTGGAGACAGTTTTACGAGCCACTGAATCTCGCCGTCGCCGTCGGCAACGCTTGTCCGCACAAAAAACAATCATAACCGCTTTATTTATTAGCCCCCCCCCCCCATACAGGGCAATAAAAGCACAAAAGAATAAATAAATAAAGTACAATCCCATAAAAATAAGAAATGCGGCCATCTTGTGAGTTTCCTCGCCCGGCGCCGTTATCGGACGCCCTCCATAACCGGTGGGGAGGAAACGTCATTCGCCATTTTGTCCCAGATAAAGACAGTGGAACACACACACACACACACACACACACACACACACACACACACACATGCAACTTCCCTGGACAGGAAGTGGCGTCCGGGGGCGGAGCCTGGACTCCCCCTCGGGGTCAGACGGCGTGAACGCTGGACGTCCAGGAAGTGGGAGGGTGTTGGCGTTTGACGGGACGGGAAGTGGCGTTGGGGGGAGGAGGCGAAGCCTCCATGTGTGGGTCACATGGTGTTCCAGGTTCCACAGAAGAACTCGAAAACCTTCATCCTCCTCCTTCTGTTGTAGACGTTCTTCATGTTCTCCAACGGCACCTGTCGGATCAGGAGAGAGAACAGCTGATCCTCCATGTTTGTAGTTCCAGGGAAGAAGTTATCCTTTTCTCATTGTCAGCGTACCGACACCATGTTTGTAGTTCTTCAGAACAGATGCCATATTTGTAGTTCCACTTGCATCTTTGATCTCGTGGGAGCAGCTGATCCTTTCTCAGTGTCAGTGTACCAACGCCATATTTGTAGTTCTTGAGAACAGTTGATCTTGTCTCAGTGTCAACGTACTGACGCCACATTTGTAGTTCCTGTAAAAACTTGATCCTTTCTCATATCAGCATTGTGACGCCAAATTTGTAGTTCCTAAGAAAAGCTGATCCTTTCTCAGTATCAGCATACCAAGGCCATGTTTGAAGCCGCCATGTTGGCCTCCATGGATGGTTGGAGGACGGAGGAGCAGCTCTGATTGCTCTGCTGCGTCCAGATGGTCGGGGGGGGGCGCGTTGGACCTCAGTAGCTCCAGGAGGTCCAGCTGGAGGCAGATGGACCATGGCAGTGTCTCAGCTCGCCGACCCTCCTCCTGCTGCTGTTGCTGCCGTCCACCTCCAGGGGAGGGTTCACAGGTCCAGAAGGACCTGACATGACCTCCTGCTGAGAACTTCTTCCTCCTCTTCCCCCTTTTCTTCCTCTTCATCCTTCTCCTCCTCCTTCTTCACCTCCTCCACCGCCCTCTCTTCCTCTTCCTCCTCTATTTTCCCCCCCCTCTTCCTCCTCCTCCTCCTCTTCAGGCCCTGAAGCCCCAGGTCAGATGATGGTTCCTGTCCCTAGGTTCAGCAGATGTTTGCTCTCCGTGTCTTCTTGTGGGAGATCAGTCCCAGTGTTTCAGCCTTGGAGGACATGGAAGTCCACTGCTCCATCATCTCCCTCCTCTTCCTCACCAGAACCCCGTCTAGTAAACAGGAAGTCCTGGATTCAAACAGCAGTAGAGCCTGAACTGTCGTGCACCATGCGGGACCACTTTGTTGGAACCTACACACTTCAAGCAGCTCGTCTTGAGGATCTGCTGCTGGAGGTTCAGTCAAACATCAAGGACTCAGGGAGGTCTGAGGGCAGTGACCATCAGAAGGTACGTACCCATTTTCACGCTAAAAAGAGTACTTTTAGAGGAAAACAGAACTCTGCTGTGAGTCAAGACCCACAACCTTTGAATGACTTCAACATCTTCGATTGGAATGGATCCTGTTATCTTAGTCCCACGCCAGTCTCTGTAGCTTAGCTGGTCAAAGTACCTGTCTTGTAAACAAGAGATCCTGGGTTCAAATCCCAGCAGAGCCTGAAGGACTTTAAAAGTTGATTCAGTTCCAGTGCAGATTTGAGGAACTTATGATTGGAAAACATTCTCTCCTTCTACTTCATGTGTCAACAAGTCTTGATCCTTGTTTGTGTTTAATCCAGAGGTCTCATGTTCCAACGTTCTCAAAGGATACAAGCTCTAGATTGGATGCCGAACAGGAAGTCGTCATTTCGCGTCTCCTTACAATAAGAAAGACTCCGGTGGGACTCGAACCCACAACCTTTGAATCTCTTCGTCTCTGTGATTGTTTCTAGAAGTCCAATGCGCTGTCCATTGCGCCACAGAGCCTCTTTTAGAAGTGACTGTGCTGGGAGTTGAACCCACAACGTTTGAATCTCTTCAGGGGTTGAAAATGGATGTGATGATTTTATGTTCGCCCCTTAACAGGCTATATAGCTTAGGTGGTCAATGTACCTGTCTCGTAAACAGGAGATCTTAGGTTCAAATCTCAGCAGAGCCTGGAGGTCTTTAAAAGTTGCTTTGGTTCAAGCCCAGAAAACTAACCTTTGGAGACTTGAGGACCTTATGATTGGAAGATTTTCTCTGTCAGCTGGTAAAAGTGCTTGTCTCGTGAACAGGAGATCCTTGGTTCAACTCTCAGCAGAGCCTGAGCTGTGAACCTCTGCCCAGCACTCTTTTGTTGGATCCTCAACACTGTTTAGCATCTGCTGCTGAAGGTTCAGTCAAACATCAAGGACTCAGGGATGTCTGAGAGCAGAGACCTTCAGAAGGTACGGACCCTTTTTCACGCTAAAAAAGGTACCTTTAGAGGAAAAAATGAACTCTGTCCGGACTTGAACCCACAACCTTTGAATGGTTTCAACGGTTATGATTCCCACAACAGGCTCTGGAGCTTTGCTGGTAGAGGCATTTGCCTCGTAAGCAGGCGATCCTTGGTTCAAATCCAAGAAGAAGCTCTTCAGTCCTTCTTCTCAGCAGCGCAAAGAAGCCCCACCAGTGCTTTTGTTGTACCATCCTGTGCTAGCAACCTGACAGGCAATGGTTGACAACCTGACAACCTGACAGGCAATGGTTGAGTCCCTGGTGAGCAGGAAATGAGTTGCAGGTGTGTCCCCTGTGTTGGGGTCAGTTGGGGTCTGGTGTGGATCGTTGACGCCTCCAGAGGAGTCACATGTTCCACAATGTTCACCTGTCATGGAACAGAGTCACCTGAAGGTGGATCCTTTCAACATGAAGTCAAGGTAAAAGGATAATCTTCTCTTAGAAGAGGCTCTGCTGGGAGTTGATTTTGATTGGATGGGGTTTTGGTGGTTCATCAACAGGCTCTGTAGCTTAGCTGGTCAAAGTGCCTGTTTCGTAAACAGGAGATCCTGGGTTCAACTCCCAGCAGAGCCTCAAGGTCTTTAAAAAGTCCAGGGACTTCTTTGGAGACTGGAGTATTTTCTGTCCAACTTCTTCATGACTCCACTGCCCAATTCATCGGGTCTAAAACCAATTACAACGGGCTCATTACCTTGGCATGTAAAGCATCTGTCTGTGCCTCTGCTGGGAGTTGTACCCACAACCTTTGGAGATCTTTCAAGATTGAAATGGGATTTGATCAGAATTGCATCCTTGAACGTTGGTCCCACAACAGATGGTTCTAGTATCTAAAGCTGCTCCTTGTTTGTGTTTAATCCAGAAGCCTCATCTTCCAACCTTCTCGATCTGGGGTTGGGAACCTTTTTGGCTGAGAGATCCATGAAAGCCACAGATTTTAAAATACATTTTGGTGAAAGCCAGAATAGGACTTCTGGTGCCTCCGAGTTTTAGCTGGCTTGGTGGTCTGGTTGCTACATGGTGATGTTGAGCTTCATTCATCTGGGAATGGCTTTCCATTCCTCACTCTTGCTACGAGGGATTCAAGCTCATGACTGGATGTTGGAACACAAAGTCGTCCTCATTTCACGTCTCCTTCCAATAAGAAAGACTCTGGTGGGACTCGAACCCACAACCTTTGAATCTCTTCTTCTTTGTGATTGTTTCTAGAAGTCTAACACGCTGTCCATTGCGCCACAGAGCCTCTTTTCAGGATAGCTCTGCTGGGATTTGAACCCACAATCTTTGATTCTCCTCAAAGTTTGGAATACGATCTGAGTTGGATTCGATCCTCTTGTTTCAAAGAGCCTGTCTAGTAAACAGGAGATCCTGGGTTCAAATCCCAGTAGAGCCTGGAGGTCTTCAAAAGATCTCTTTGGTTCATGTCCAGACAACCAACCTTTATGGTGATTGGAAGATGTTCCATCCTACTTCTTCATGTGTCAACACTGTTTTGTGGTTCCCGTGGGACTCAATTCCAACAACTTTTGACTGTCTTCTTCCTGAACATTGGTCTTGTAAACCAATCATGGGTTCACATCCCTGATGGTCAGTCAGGACTGAAGCCTGGAGCTGCTTTTCCCTTTTTTCACCTTCTGTCTGTGAACCAGTTCAAGTCTTAAAACACCACTGCCTCTGATGGGACTTGAACCAACAACCTTTGACTGTCATCTTCCTCTGATTGTTCTGGAAGTCCAACATCAACCTCCTAGTAGACCTGGAAGAGCCTTTCTTCTTATGATCTTGTTGCAGCAACACAGGCTCTGTAGCTTAGCTGGTCAAAGCACCTGTCTTGTAAACAGGAGATCCTGGGTTCAAATCCCAGCAGAGCCTGAAGGTCTTCTATGGAGGTGTTATAAGGTGCATTATGTGTTCTGAACAGGGTGGTTCAGATCCCTCAGTATGTCTTTAGAAGCCCCTTCTCCCGCTTTCACCTTTAAAATCTCTCTGACTCTGGTGGGACTCGAACCCACAAGCTTTGAATCTCTTGTTCATGGTTCTGATGGTACCTTTTGTCTTTGTCAACAAGTTCTCAGGGCGCTTTGACTCCAGCTGATCTGCTGCTCGTTCATCAAACCAGTCAATCATATGGCTGTACTTCATGAATTCACCTGTGCAGACGTGGAGGTTCTGCTGGGAGTTGAACCAACAACCTCTGAATGGCTCTAAATTTCCTGATTGGATTTGAATTTTCTTGAATGTTTTTATTGTAGCTTGTTAACAGGCTCTGTAGCTTAGCTGGCCAAAGCACCTGTCTAGTAAACAGGAGATCCTGGGTTCAAATCCCAGCAGAGCCTCCAAACCTCTTTGGACGTTGGTTCTGTCCTAGTGCTTCAAGTCCATCGTGCCATATAACCTCTTTTTGCAGTGGCTCTGCTGGGAAATGAACCCACAACCTTTGCTTCTCTTCAGGGGCTGAAAATCGATATGATGATTTTATGTTAGTCCCTTAGCGGTCTCTGTAGCTTAGCTGGTCAAAGTTCCTGTCTTGTAAACATGAGACACTGGGTTAAAATCCCAGCACACCCTGTAGGTCTTTAAAAGATCACTTGAGTTCAAGTCCAGACAACAAATCTTTACTGACATCGATGATGTGTCAACAAGTCCACTGCCCACCAAAGTCTGAAGGTCTTCAACACGCTATCCATTGCGCCACAGAGCCTCAGGTGACGGGAACTGAACCCCACAATCAGGGGAAAAGGTTTGATCGTATTTGATTTTGATTGGATGATTTGTTCGCTTTCCCCCTGCAGGCTCTGTAGCTTAGCTGGTCAAAGTGCCTCTCTAGTTAACAGGAGGTCCTGGGTTCAAATCCCAGCAGAGCCTGATCATCAAGTAACTTTGACATCTCATCGTGAACCTTTGATGGTGAACAGTACTTTGGAATGGAGCTACACCTTGTCCTGCTTTTACCTTCTGCTTGCGAACTCACTCATTTCTCCTTGTGGGATTCGAACCGACAACCTTTTAATCAATGTTTTTTCTTTTTTTTTCGAGAAGTTATTTGTCGACCTCCATGTAGGATTCAAACATCTTCGATTTGGAGGATATTTCCATGTCTCATAACAGGCTCTGGAGTAAACACCCCCAATGGGAACTGAAGGTTCAGACAAATACCACGGACTCAGGGAAGTGTGAGGTCAGTGACCTTCGGAAGGTATGGATCCATTTTCAAGTAAAAGGTAGAGCATAAAAACATCCGTTGGATTGCAATTGACTCTGGTGGGACTTGAACCCACAACCTTTGAATGTGTTTTTCCTACGACTTCTAGAAGTCCAACACCCTATCCATTGCACCAGCGAGCCTGAGGAGAGAGGTCATATCACCTTGACGACTGGCTTGTCTGAGAAGTGGCTCTGCTGTGAGTTGAACCAACAACCTCTGAATGTCTTCAAAGGCTATGATTAGTTTTGATTTTTATTGAACACTTTGTGCAATGTCTCCAGCAGGCTCTGTAGCCTAGCTGGTCAAAGTGCCTGTCTAGTAAACAGGAGATCCTGGGTTCAAATCCCAGCAGAGCCTGGAGCACCTGAAGGTGAAAGGAGATCCAGTGGATTGAACCCTCTTCTCTTGTAAACGGGGTATCATGGGTTCAAATCCCCTGCTGTTGAACAAGATTTTATTCTGGAGTACCAAATAAAAATACCACTGGCGCTTCAGAAGCTCTGGAGCTTAGCTGGTCCAAACACCCTTTGGTTCAAGTCCAGACAACAAGCCTCCATGGAGGTTGAAAGAACCTTTGATGGGAAGATCTCCTGTCCTACTTCTTCATGCGTTAAAAAAAACTTCACTTCCCGATTGATTGGGTCTAACACCAATGACAACAGGCTCTGTAGCTTAGCAGGCAAAAGCATCTGTCTCGTGAGCAGGAACTCCTTGGTTCAAATCCCAGCAGAGCCTCAAACCTATTTTTCACTGGGAAACGAGTCCACTGGCACATTTCGGTCTGAAAACAGGTTTTGTAGCTTAGCATGTAAAGCATCTGTCTCTGGCAGATCCTGAAAGTCTCAGCCAGTTCAGCTAAGAACTTCGCCCTGGGTTGGTACCATGGAAACTTGTAATGTTCTCTCCCTGTTTCTTGGATCCAGTCCCAGATGATGCGGAAATGTAAGAGTTCAAGACTACTATACCATCGGACTATGAGCTTCTACTGTCTTGACATGCTTTGAACAATGAAGCGACTAATTTCTGTGTTTTAACAGGCTAACGAACTTCACGCCACTTAAAATATTTAGCCTGGTCACATTGCACGAATGAAATTATCGAAAAGGTCATGGGGGACCAATGAAACTGTCAGAATGTAATCCGATGCGCTTTCACAAATTTCTTCAGATCAGTCATTTCGCGCTTCATGCACACACACTCACTCTGGAAAACACCCCGACAAAGGTGTACGATGATAGACATGCACAAATGTTTTGGGCGCATCTTACATTCAGGCGTGCTAAATGGTCCAAAAATTTGGGTCCACCAATTGGACAACGGAGCCTCGTGAGATTGATCACTGATTGGAAGCCTGAGAGGATCGCTTACCATGAGTCTGGGAAGGATCAGCGCAAGAGGAATTTTGGGAGAAGTTCAGCTGTTCAAGTCACCTGCCGTATGAACAGGAGATCATGGGTTCAAATCCCAGCAGAGCCTGAAGGTAAATAAAAATTACGTTGCTTCTAGTCCAGACATCCAAGGTAAAGGACTCAGGGAAGTGTGAGGGCAGTGACCTTCAGGAGGTGTGGATCCACTTTGATGCTAAATGATACCATGAGAATAAAAAGCAACTGTGGTGGGACTCGAAGCTGGAGCAGACACCCCCTAGAGGAACTGAAGGTTCAGACAAACACCAAGGACTAAGGGAAGAGTGAGGTCGGGGACCTTCAGAAAATATGGATCCATCTTCAAGTGACAAAAAGAGCACAAAAGCATCCCCTG
>CAAKHD010002147.1:9352-23806 GCA_901007705.1 Fistularia tabacaria
ACGCCGGGAGAGAGGCGGCGGGGGGGGTTGTTGGTTGTTGTAAATTAGGTGGGGAGGGTGTGGTGGGGGGGCGGGGGGGGGGGGGGAGGGGGGTAGGGGGGGGGGGGGGGGGGGGGGACTGCTGCAGGGAAGGTACTTGAACGGACCAGAATTATTATTTTTTTTACCGTGCAGCCTCGTGATATTTCCTCCGCAGAGGAAGGAGAACGATTTATGGTTTGTTGCGGCGGCAGAGGAATTAAAAGCGAGAGCCGACCCACGACCACGGCAGGCGCGATTCGACTGGGTGACTCCGACATCTCTTTCCCCACCGGTCCCGTCGACTCGTTGGAAAAGAACAGGGGATTTAGTATTCGAGTTATTTCACTAAAAAAAAAAAAATTTAAAAAGACAGCAATCATTGGGTTGAGTGACAGCTGTCAATCACCAAGCAAACATCAGTTTCAGGATATGGTTGTGATGCAGAGGCCAGAGCCACAGCTGCTCCAACCTTCCGAAAAACTATAATATAATTTTATTTATATTTCGGGTAATTCCAATTCCATTCCGGTAACTTTGCACTCATTGACTCCCCCTCCTTAAAATATGTGTTTACTTTTGTTCCAGCTGCTTCAAGAACTCGGTTTATTCCGAGCACTTCAATGCCATAAATTCAAATTCCTCCCTGATTTCTATTTTTTTTTTTTTTTTTTCCACAGTGTCGGCCAAAGAGCCGGATTCTGAAGATGCCTGAGGTTGTTATCGCTCCCTCATCTCGATCTGGACAACAAAAAAAAGCTTTGAGTCAGATATTTTTTGGAACTGGCCTCGAGATGTCGAGGGCTTGAGGAGGAGGCTGGAGGTCTGACTGAACCAGTAAAAATCTCCGCCGACATCGGGTTCTATTAAAGTCCCATAAAATAAAGAAAGAGGAAGGTTTTTTTTTATTATGAGAAAGGTGTTACATCAATATGTGAATGTTTGCATAAATTACACAGTAAATAAATAAAGTACCAAAAGCCCTTCATATGTATGAAGTAAACCTCCATAGAGACTTTAAGTAGCAGTCTTTTAGCAGCACAGACAAACAAGAAACAAAGCAAACTTGATTATAAGCAATTGTTGTGTAGACGAGCGATAAGCGTCATCCGACCGGGACACAGCAAATTAGACCCGTCCTTACATCTCATTGGGAAGCAGCCAAGCGGAAGGGCGGGCGCCTGCGGTCACATGGAGACGGGAGGGAACATGTGGTTCCTTGTCGCTTTGCAAATGGCAGACGGTCATGAAAGGAATTAATGATACGGTGCCCGAAAAACAGCCGCTGCAAATCGACTCGACAAAAAGTCTGCCGAGAAACTCGTCTCGAGCGTCTTGCGACGGAGATGGCTCTGCCGCCTGCCAGTGGTAGTTAGGAGGCATGACGCTTTTTGAACAACATGGGGTCTACAACAGCAGACCCGAAAAACTATCAGGAAGTACCTGTATGAGGACTGTGAGGACATACATATCTACAGTCACGACCCAGCAGACCAAATGTGATACACAGAGGGCCTTCTGGGGAGGGCATGGAAAAAAACAATAACATCTCAGTAGTTTTATGCCACATGCAATGCAACCTTGACTTACGAGTGTGTCACACTTTTCCAAGTCATAACCTCAGTCCATTTTTTAGCTTTGTGATACGAGCCAGGACCAGAGGAACGAGCGGGGTGCCTCAGAAGAGTCATTCAAAGAGAGCCGGGGATGGTTAGATCATTTGATCATAAAAAGAGCACAGCCATTTTCTCTGTTGCAAAATTAATTTTCAGTGATAAAGTGTAGCGTAGTGTGCAGGTTACATTTTAAAACACATTGTAGCATTAAGTGTGTCGTGAGTACGTTAAGTGATAGAGCACCCAATAAACTCCCAACCTCCCCCGCTACCCCTGGCATATTCTTCCAATCTTTAAGGTGACTACACTTCAAAAAAAACAGTTAATTTGTTTAAATGCTTTTATTGTGTAACATTATTTTTATACATTATTTGTTAATTTAAAGTACATTTTTCTTATTGTTTTTAATTGCCGTAATATATTTTATATGTATATTTATTTTTTCATTTATTTATTTTGTCTCCTCTTCTGCCCTCGGCTAAATGCTATTATTCAGCCTACGCAGAGAGCTAAAGCACAAAGTGGCTTAAGTAAACACTCAGGAGACCATGTTGCATTTTGAAGCTTCGATTGATTCGCCATTTCTAATTGTTTGGAAAAGGGTAATAACCGAAACCTAGTAGAGAATATTCAGCCTGAATATAGTATAAACGCCTGACTGACATGTTCACCCTCATTGCTACATGTAAATAACCAACAGCAATTCATACATTAGCAATAGTATATGAACTAGCAAGCCAGATACGCATGCTATTCGAGTTTAATACAAACAGGTGAGGCAACAGCTAGCTTACACCAAGTTGCAAACTGACCATAAAGCTACATAAGAAAGCAACCACAATGTTGAGTGAGGCACTAATAGGTATAAAAAGTCAGTCGTTTCACAAGAAACTCACAGCTTATGCCGTTTCAAGGGCGCCAGATGCAAGGGCGACTCGGCACGTAGTAAGTTCCCCCCCCCGAATGCTCGGCGAAAATTGCCCCGGTCTCTCTGATGAACTCATCACCGCTGCAGCCAAACAACCACTAGATAGCAGTGTTTGCCTCAGACCACAATAACACAATCCTATTGATGGCACATTTACTAAACCAAATATAGAAGAAATGATAATGAGCAGTCATATCACGAACGTCCAGTACCTTGCCAGAGGTAATATGAGGGACAGAACTTCATTCTTATTTTCCATCAACGAATAACCGCTTTGAGACATTTTTGTCTGCTTTTGGAGCAAATCAGACAACCAAAACGGCCATTTTCAAAGGTGGTGAACAATCGTCATACATTGTTGGACGGACTGGAGGACTCTTTTTTTTCCCGCATCTCGGGTCCTGCAGTGGTTTGATTCATACATCTCTGAGAGATCCCGAAGTGCTATGTTGAACATCTCTGAACCATGTCCCATGAAGAATGGGGTTCCACAGGGTTCTCCTCTGGGTGCATTCTGCATGTGATTCTTCTGCGGTTCCCTCCCACAGTCTAAACGTATAAAGCAGGTAAACAAAAATCTCTAACTCCACCACATCCCAGAATACACAATGCATGGAGAATTTTCTATTTCATTGTTTCCTTCTCTTACTTAATCTCTTTTGTACAGCACTTTGATGGAAAGCATTGAAGTCGTGATGTGATTTCTTAAAAAATGCTCCCTATTACATTTTTGTTAATCAGTTGTCATTTCTAAAAGGACGCGAACCGATAAGAACTGATAAACGGAGATTTATGTGATCTTCAACAAATCTTTTTGATAAACGTTGATTATACACAATATTAAAAGAGCTTGTTGTTGTTCACACCAGTGGCCGCTGGGTGGCGACAGTGAGCTTATTTTGTTTATCATCTACCGGGAAGAAACACCACTGAAGAAGAGACATCACAGTGACCCGGTACCGAGGAACTGATGCAGTGCAGTGGGAAATTGACTCTGACTCTATTCAAATAAAAGCAACTGCTTTTTTTGTTTGTTTTTTTTTGGGGGGGGGGAGAGATAGGCTTTTTGAAATTATTCCAATTCCCATTAAAAAAAACAGAGCCAGCGCTCCGCCGCCATAATTGATTGTACAGCGACCCCCGCCGACACACAAGCCACAGCACACCCTATTTTTAGCCGCTCTGCTAGTCGTGAGTTGCCGCTCCTGCATCTGTTGTCGACTGTCCTGCCGGCGGGGCGTCGGGGAACACAGGTGAGACACACCCGCGCCGGGGCCCCGCTCGCCTTCCGACGTCTCGTTCACGACCAACCCCGACTGGTACTTCTCGACAAAACCCCCTTCTGATCGCGTCGCGTCCCGGTGAAGCCGGAATGTAGCTAGCTGACAGCTAGCTCAGCCGCGTAGCACGTAAACAGGGATGTGCGACTGTGTGCGAGCGTGTTGCGTGGGAGAAACAGAGCGCACATTTCTTAGCTCGTTAGCAAAATTTATATATATATATATATATATATATATATATAATGAGCTAAAATAACGCTGAGACGTGACAAATCAGAACATCGTGGTTAAAAACTACAAGCCAATATGTCGGATGCTCTTCTTCTACGGTTAACAATCGTGGGCTGCTCACCTCCAGACAAGATCGCGACTGCCGGGTTTGCTTGATTTTTATTTATTTTTTTTGCGTGCGAATAAACACGTCGATCTGTCCTCCGCGACTCCGCCACGTTTGTTTTTTTACTACTCTGTAAAATAAAACCCCCTTTTTTTATTTGATCGTCGAGCTCAAGAGATCGCAGTTTTATCTTTGGGATGAATTCCAAAAGCACAGTCATTGTCAAACGTATAAGTTAATTAAAATAAAGCAGAAGAAGAGGAGAGTGTGACCCGATAGGAAATAGAAACTCGCTTTTAAAATATCAACAGCGAATTGAAAGAAACAGACAAGCATCTCAGAAATAAGCAGAATATGATAATTATACTGATAGCCAGATAAAGAATGACCAAGAAAAAAATGCAACTCACCCAGAAGCACCAACAAACTGTGTAAAATCTAAAGAAGCTCATAAAAGGTGGTAGAACAAATTAATATTTTAAAGCCTTTTTTGATTTATAGAGTAAAAACAAACAAGTTTGAATAGACTGATTTAGGCGTTATAAAAGTTTACTGTGAAGTCATAAAAACAAAAACATTCTGAAGTCATAAATCAGAGGCTGTAAAAGTGGCAGCGGCGTGAGGACGGAGGCGCCGGATCCAATGCCGTGTTATTGATCACGTAACCCAAAGAATATTAAGATCGAATTTTTTTTTTTTTTAAACAGTTAAAACAAGGGAAGGATTTCCAAACCTGTGTTCGGGTTTGATACTTTTAAAGGTGCTTTAAAAAAAAAATAAAAAAAGAACGGTAACGTATTTCACAGCTGAAAGCTTGGCTTTGTAAAGTAAAAATATTCATTTTAATAATTCCCAGATCCAGCCTCCTGCTAGCTGGATGCTGCAGGCTACAAGATGGACCCCAGCGGGAAACCCTCTACCGCGCAGATCGTGGTCCTCGCCACCAGCTCGGCCCTGACCGCCATCTTCTACTCCATCTACAAGAGCAGGGCGACCATGGTGGCGAGGTTAAAGGTCAGCCGCGTCGCACGTAGGGGGGGGGGGATCGAACGCATGGAAGTGGTTTTCTTGCTATAAATCCGTTTTTTACACCTCCACCACAGGAAGCCAAGAAATTATCCATCGATCAGGATTTGAAGAACGTCCTGTCTGAAACTCCCGGAAGATGCGTCCCGTACGCCGTCATCGAAGGTGCGTGCGTCGTGGGGAAAATTATGTAAATATAAAATTATAAAATGTAAAATTATTATACAGTCCAGTTGATCAATACCAGCGAGATCTTCCCTCAAAAGTTCGCTGGGACTTAAAACTTTCAAGGAGACGATGGGGGGAAAAAAAAGGAACTAAACAAGGAATTAAGTGACTCATACCTGAGAGACGGCAGAAACAATGCACCAAGATGAGTCAAGGAACAGCGTTAAAAACTAAAATGGCAAAAATGTAGTCGGTGGAATAAAATGGAATGAAATTGTCAGACTTTTGGAGAAAAGTACATCTATGATGGTAAATAAAAGAACTCCAGAAGCCTCTTTTTTTTTTTAAGCGTTGAAAGTCCAAAGTCACCATCCCGCCTGTTCTTAAAGCTGTTCTTTTTAATCTAATTCTTAAGTAAAAAGACATTTTCATCACGCTTTTATCGTCAGGATAAACAAATCCTGAACCCTTCAGAGAACAGCATGTGTCCGATCACGTCGGTTTTTAAACCAGCCTGCCCCCCCCCCCCCCGCCCTCACAGGCGTGGTGAGGTCGGTGAAAGAGACCCTCAACAGCCAGTTCATCGACAACTGCAGGGGCGTCATCGAGCGGCTGACGCTGAAGGAGGAGAAGATGGTGTGGAACCGCACCACCCACCTCTGGTACGGATGGGCTGACTGCCAGAAACCTGGTTTTATTGGTTGTTTTTTTTAATGTTTCGGTGGATATTTATTTTATTTATTTATTTATTTTTAAATAATTGACAAACACATCGTAAGTACATCGGCTCGATCAGCGACGAGCAGGTATGAATTCACAGCGTTCGTAAGACATCGACTTGAAAACATCTACACAGCCCCCCCACACACACACACACACACACTCGGGAAAGAGGAGAAGCTGTCATGTCCATCCACTGTCAAACCTCAAAACATCAGGCAGGAGAGGCTGCAGTGATTTCACAAAGGGGACTGTGATGGCAGAAAATGGGGGGGGGTTCTGTGACAAAGAGAATAGAACTCTGAGGAAGATGGATTGATGACGCACTCCAGGCTAGTTGGTGAGAAGGAAGAAAAAAATGAATTTAAAAAAGTGTCGGGGTTCCTGGCATTCGAAGGCCCGCATCCTGAAAACCCCTCTGCTCTCCGCGCTTCAGGAACAACACGGAGAAGGTGATCCACCAGAGGACCAACACGGTCCCGTTCTCCCTTGGCCCGCACGACCAGGAGATCAGCGCCTGCGTCAGGGTCGTCCGGCCGCTGGACGCCGCCGAGCTCAACTTGGAGACCACCTACGAGAACTTCCACCCCTCCGTCCAGTCGCTCTCCAGCGTCATCGGCCACTTCATCAGCGGCGAGCGGCCCAAGGGCATCCAGGAGACGGAGGAGATGCTGCGGGTGGGAGAGAGCGTCACCGGCGTGGGCGAGCTGGTGCTGGACAACAACCTCATCAAGCTGCAGCCCCCCAAGCAGGGCTTCTGCTACTTCCTCACCCGCCTGGACTACGACTCCCTGCTGAAGAAGCAGGCCAACAGCGTCCGCATGTGGCGCGTGCTCACCATCGTCTTCGGCGTGGCCGCCTGCTCCACGCTCCTCCTCATCCTGTGGCGGCGGTACGTGCACCACAGGCGGAGGAAGAAGGAGCGGAGCCTGCTGGAGGAGTTCAAGGAGCACCAGAAGAGGCGCCTGCGCGAGCTGAACGTGGAGGAGGGCAGCGTGTCGCCCACCAGCTGCACCGTCTGCCTGAGTCGGGAGCGCTCCTGCGTCTTCCTGGAGTGCGGCCACGTGTGCTCGTGCACGCAGTGCTACGAGGCGCTGCCGCCGCCCAAGAGGTGCCCGATCTGCCGGGCCACCATCGACCGGGTCGTCCTTCTTTACAACAGCTAGGCGTTCCAGGGGACCAAAGAATAAAAAAATATCAGAAAAAGCCAGTCACCTACCGAGGGGGGCCTCCACATGTCGCGCTCAGATTGGAGATCCATCGCGATCAGGTCGGTGCCCCAGGATAAAAGTGTGAACTTTGACGGACTAGTCGTGAGCGCCGATGACAGCGTCCCGTGGGAGACGGCGAAGTTTCACGATAAAGAGTTTTGGTTCATCGGCGGAGACAAATAATCAGTTTCAGATTATTTAAAAATATAAAAAAAAAAAAAACCCTTCCCCCTGGAGGAGGGGGGGGGGGGGGTTATACTATACTTTTCCCTGGTACGGAAGCGATTTTCAATCAGCCCTCCTCCCTCCCGGTCCAGTCGCGGTGAATCGAGTGATTTCAGCGGCTTTCTCTGCATGAGACGCCGCCGTTTCACCGCGAAACGTGGGCGGACGGGTGAGAACCGGAACCGAGGGGCGACAACAAGCTGCCGGCTGGCTGTTGACGTAGGCTCACGCCAGACGCTGCAGTACAAATTAGGCACTGAACCCCAAAAGTTTGCCTTCGCATAAGAGTTAACCCGTGATGAAGTTCCAGGCCCATCGAACGATCACGCGTTGAAATCGAGTTCTGAGATGAAGACGTGCGCGAAGACCACTCAAATCCATCAAACCGATTTATCTGCCCCTCCAAAAAAAAAGAGAAGAGAGAGAAAATAGTTCCCCATTAAACTGCATTGAATAAAGTTCAGTGAAAAGCCTTGTTATTTGCACCAAGATCTTTTTATTTTTATATCTGTGATTCAGGTTCTCTGCCAACTCACAGAAATGTCAGTGTTTGTCACAGCCGCAGCTGCTCGCGGTCGCCAAGGTGACGCAAAGACTTACCAAGATTGGATATTGCCACATGTTTCCATGAGTACAATATTCATCATTCGTCAAGGGTTTTAAAAAAAAAACGTATGCAAATATGACAGACAACAAGGTAGCAGACCAAAGGTGCTGAGCACAAAATGCAGTTTTAACCAAAGTATAGGAGCAGCAAGAAATGGAAGGCTGTTGCTGTATTAACCATAACATAGGAGCAGCAAGAAGTAAATCCATGTTTCCAAAAACTGACCTTAGGAGACTCTGAGTCGGGAGGAAGAAGACGGAGCGATGAAATCTGCAGTCAGAATGGAGGGGAAAGCACATGGCAGAAAATCAGACAGGAAATGATGCACAATGACAGATCAACCAAAATGAAATCAAGGGTATACATACATATGCATTTGCATACACAACCTGTATTTCAGTGACTATTAGCAGCTCGAGTTAAATCAGCCAGGTCAAAATCATGGATTAAGAAAAAAAAAAAAACATTGAAACTGCATGGGGAAAAAAAAAGGGGAGTCTGGACTTGAATTGACGCGAGATATAAATGTCAGCGGCTCCTCCCGCACACGCAGCACGTAATGCACATTTGTGCATTAAAATACTGGAAATAAATTTCAAAAGCCGTGGCAGCCAGCATGTGATGAGGTAGCTAAAGACTCAAACGGAGCTTCGAAGCAAACCGGAAGTGGATCTTACCGGTGTTTTTTTCCTCCAGATTATTTTTTTGAAAGCAAGTTTTAAAAATAAATCAGAAAGGACTGACTTCTCCAGGGACAGGCCGGGATTTATTGAACATTCAACGCTGTACTGTTCCTAAAAGCATGGCAGCCAAAACTTTCCATATTGTGCAATGAGAGTGTTATGGGTCAATAAATCACACCTGTTGGGTTTGAAACAATGGGTTTGGTTTGCGTTGGTTCAGACGACTCACTGAGCCCCCTAGTGGCAGTGTGTGGAATTGCACCTGGAACATCTTTATTTTAAGACAGAAAAAACGAAGGCGTTATAAACAAAAACATTTATGAAAACTGATTTGACTGTAAAACAGTATCTCAAACCCCTTTTCACAAATTTGTTGACAATTCATAAAAAAGCAACAACGGAAAACCAGGATGAAAAAAAAAATTGAATTATTTAAAGGACAATTCTCTCTATCTGATCTTTTTTGGTTTTTAAATTGCATCAGGGGCTCGCCTGGACACTTGAGGAGTCTCCAACGTCGACCTTCATTTCAGGTTACCTCTTGCAAGGACTTGTGGTCCTGCAAACCATATATATTTATTGATATAATTACAAATAAACTAATTTTTGCTTGTTTCATTGCCAATTTCTTTGTCATTTTTCACATTCTGATGATATTTCCCACAAGTTGAGTGGCTTGAAGAGGACGTGTTGCCAGTAGTGAGGTGTTGTTTTCAAAAAAGCCGAGGCAACCATGCCCTGGATGTGGCTCTGCGGGACCGTGCACTCCCGTCTGGTTAAACATCCTCCATCATAATTATGTGTGTGGCTGAGTGTAAGTGTGCATAGCGGTGTTATTAACCTTTTTTTTTTTTAATGAGCCTCATTTACCTGCCAGCTTGACTTTCTTTTTTCCTTATTTCTTTTAGTTTATTAGTTTTTTCTGTTTTGTTTTTTTTTTTTTTTTCTAGAGCTGCGGCTTTAAAATCAAGCGAGGACCCCGGATTATTCTTCGCCGTGGAAACATCATTTGTCGGGGCTTGTCGCGCATTAACAAACCGCCCCGCCATCATTGTGCCGGAGACATGAAAGCGGCAGTTCCGATCCGACGCCATGGAAACCCCTTCTGTCCGCTCCGACGGGGCTTTTAGCAGCGGGGGCTGTTACCGCGCCGACGGCAACTGAACCGTCTAAGACATTCCCCTCCATTATTCACCACTTAGAGAGTTTTGAATTTCAATGGGCCCTGGAGAGAACCCAATAATAAGAGCAAAGGAGGGAGGCCAGATGTTCGCATGACGAACGCTGACTGCGATTGCGAGGAGTTTTGGGCGCGGCCCAATAATGGATTCTGAGTTTATTTATCGGTTTTAATTTGCAAATGACCAAAAAAAAACAAACAAAACTACTTGAATTCATTCACGACAATCGACCTGGAGTTCTTTGAGCCTGCCAGCAGGGGGGGGCGACGTCGAGGGGCGATGCATTCCCTCCTGCTGTTTTCCCAGGCGTGGACATTCCCGCGGGTGGGTTTTTTCGGTGTTGGGTGGGAATTCCCGTGAGCCGAGGGGGCCGTGGTCACTTCCTGAATGACGTCCGACATGCAGGCGTAGGACGTTTGACGGGTCTCAGGTTTGGATCCCCAGACTTTCGGGCCCAGACGGCCCCCCTTCACTGCGAATCCATTTACTTTCCCAATGACTTCCTTCGTCTCGTTTGTTTTTTCTCGATGAGGTCATTCTATCTCCTGCCTGCTGTTTCCGCGCCATTCGTAATCAGGCTCGCCGCTCCTGCCGTCCGCCAATCCCCACGTAGAATTAGCGCCTTTATCAGATTGCGGGCCTACGTAATTTAATTCTCAAATCTGATCCGACCTCCCCCCCCCTCCCCATGTTGTTATTTGCGAGCGGTCAGATCGGATTCGTTGTTCTCCGGACATTAGTGACCATCTGCGCTGGTAGCCGTGGCAACAGCGCAGGTGTCAGTCAAGCGGCCAAAAGAGCAGGGAAAGCCCGAAAGGCACCGTCATCGTCCAAGCCGTTACGTTATCAACTCAGCGGCTCCTCTGCCGTTTGGCTAACTTAGCTTGACGATTTGCCAGCCGCTCATACTGCCTTATGAACTTCCTGCCGGTGAACTGTCACACCTGGACGGAGTTTTTCCGGGCCGCCGGGATAAAATAGCCAAACTGAAGCACCACGAGGCTTTGCTCACTAAGTGAGAGCGGTGAGATGACAAACGTTGAGCTCGAGTCCCCGGAGAAAAATTGGTCCAGTCACTTGAAACATTGATTACGGTTTCGGGCACGACGTTCCGGTAATCATTTAGTCGAACGACTGCCGGGGAACGTGGATGACAGCGGGTGTTGCGAGACGGACGGACAGCTCGTTGTTAAATATGTCTGAAAACTGCGCCAACAGAAAGCGTCTGTCCTTCTGCTGTTTGTTTTACAGCCGTGACAGCCCCTGACTTGATGGTGACGGAGTGTGCGGCGCCCCCGGCTCCGCGGCGTCTCGGCCGTAGCGGCTTAATGGAGCTGTCCTGGAGGAAAGCGTTTCCGCGGAGGGTTCAGTGTCGAGTGACAGCCCGGACAGCCGGGTGATAAATTTAATTGCCGTCCGAGGAATGACCGAGAACCGGGAAGACGTGCTCCGACGTCCCCTCGGAGAGCTAAAAGCTACACGCCTTCTTCAAATCAGCTGTCGCTTGAGCTCCTTTGCGGCGCTAATGGCGGTCGGTGGCGTTAATGAGCTATCATCTCTATCCACACCGCAGGCCACTTTTTCTCCTCTTCCTCCCTTTGAAAATCTCTCTTTCCAGCTGCGTGTGTTTTACCTCCCGGTAGGAAGGATGGAGTAGATTAGATCCCTGCATCCTAATTAGGAGTTTCTGAATGGCTTCAAGGGGCCGTAATGTGGCTGCTTTGCTGTTAATGAGGCATGTCTTGTGTCACGCGGCGGCGGGAGGAGGCACGACGATGTAGCTGGCTTCACCTTGACCCGGCACCGCCGGCGGATGCATGCGTGGGAAAGACTTAATCACCTGGTGTTCAGTCGCGGTTTCGTCCGCAGCAGGCAACGCATCGCGGAGCAACAGGATGCATCAGTGCTGTCCAAGGGACCTGTTGTCTATTTCGTATCAGACGGACCGAATGGCCCAGCCTAGGTCACCTCGACATCTTTTTCACAGTGACACGATGTGAAAATGCAGATGTTAGAAAATTTCCGCCAAACAGGGCAGAGATTTATGGGGAAACGGACATCTTTTGAATCAAAACTATCCATTAGCATTTTTTAGCATGTTAGACAGAGAGAGTGAGAGGGAGGAACACAAAAACATCGTTTTTTTTCTTGTCACATGCCTTTTTAATACATTTAACAATCACAAAATAATTTTCCTGTCACCTGTATGCAGATGATACACTGATAGTCACAGCTAATATGCAAACGTACGGCGTCGCTGCGCTGAAGAAATTAGCAGCTGGATGCTCTTCAGTACAAAAAAAAAACAAACCCAAACAATCACTCTCTGTACAGTGTAAGATCCAGACCCCATCGTCAGTGGTGACGGTGACATCCGCAATATTTGTCTTTTTTGTTTTTCTGAATAATTTTATCACATGCACCTGCAGAACTGCTCATTAGCGTCGACAGTCATAGAGACACCACAGAAGCTTCCAACAGCCTCAAACAGTCAACGATCATTTGTAAAGGCACGCACAGCAAGTGGAAAGGTACCGCACTACACGTCTGACCCCTAAAAAAAGAAAAATACAACTTCTTACAAAACGGCTGTACGTACGACGGTAACTACGGCACGGAAAAGTAATACCAAGTGTGACATCCACTGCGTTTCTCTTTTTCAGAGAGCAAAAAGTACGGCGCTGCTGCCTCCGGATGCGGCGATTCATTCATTGAACATGTTAGCGTAGATACCCGCGTTCATGCAGACGAATCAATACAACTCAGCCTGAGTCGAACACAAAAAAGGATATATAATACCTGAGTGAAGCAACATTGTAACGGAACGAGATGGGGGGTGGGGGAGGGGGCAGGGACTGAAAAGAGACGGCCATATTGAGGGTATATACAAGGAAAACAATCAGTCGTTTTCCCTCACGACCCACATTTTCTGCAGACTTTTTTTTAAACCTCGGTTAGGCACTTGCGGTAAGTGAGCTGTGAGCGAATCAGGACGAGCGGCGTGGAGGGAGGCACTGCTGATCGCTTTGGATGTTCCACAGGAACCAGCCACAGCAGCGGCGATGCAAGTCTCCTGGCCTGGTCGTAACCGGTGGCGACAGTCAGTCTACTGATCGGGGTTGCACCAAAACTACTCACGACTACAGGACATCATCTTGCCGGCTGACATCTTTATATATTTATTTTCTTTCCATGAATAAGTCACGGGTTTGCATTTTTTGACCAATCCAGGTCAGCAGAAAACGAAAGCGGTTCCGCACTGGTAACATCGAGCATACCAAAAAAGTACATTGAACCATGCAATCAGTACTTGGTCTACTATCTGTTTCCTGTTTGCTGTTAGCCTACTACCTTGGCGGATCACCAGTTCTTGTTCAACTATCTGTTTCCTTTTAGCTGTTAGCTAGCTACCTGGATGGATCACCAGTTCTTGGTCCACTATCTGTTTCCTGTTAGCTAGCTACCTGGACACATCACGCTAGAAGGTCCAGAGGTGGTTCAGATTGGAAAGTAAGGGACCGTTAATTCGGCTGTATGGCCGATGGCTTAGTCCGTTCAGTCTAATCCCAAACGCTACGCAAAAGGGAACTACCCGCCAATGATTCCGCATTTTTATCCGAAAAAGGAGGGGAATCTACGTGGTGATCGTGTGGTGGTCTACATAGGCCGGACGAGGAAGCGACATGCGGTTAATCCGCGGGCGCTCTTAACAGTCCATTAAAACTATTCGGAAGTGTCCTATTCAGACCAAACCTGCGGTTGGCTGGAGCAGCTTTGCTAACCGTCGGGTGATCCAACAAAACAAGCAGGGTTTAGATCATTTACTCTGCGGCCGTGTTGGGTTTTTTTCCCGTTATCTGACTGTCAAATTTGAATGAGAAGGATAATTATGTCGACTTCAATCAGGAGAAGCTAATATCCAAAAACAAACCAATCAACCGTTCCTTTACCGAGCTGGTTTTTTTTTGATGATTTTGTATCTTCCTTTTTTTTCATTTTGCAATTCAGCAGTTGATGCTACCAGCAATCTCTAACTCTAACCCACTTAAAAGCTCTTTTCAGCGACAGATCAATGAAAATTACAGACCGTGTATAAATAATTCAATAAACGGGGATTTATACACCGGCGGGGGAACAAGAAATAAAAAAACAACCATGCTTTTCTAAGGCGGGAACAAAGTGGTCCAGCATGCTACAAATTTAAACACCGATTTTTTTTTTTTTCTCGACGACGCTTAAACGTGGCGCGACTTCCGTGGGATCCGTGGCTGACGGGGATCCGGCTACATTATATGGCACCAGCGAGGTAATAGCTTGAGCGTCGTGACTCTGATATGTCTGAAGGAGAAGGAGGAGGAGGAGGAGGAGGAGGAGGAGGAGGAGGAAGAGGAGGAGGAGGAGGAGCGCACAAAGAGAGGAAAACACACAGTTCACGACAGCAACAGCGAACAGAC
>CAAKHD010002149.1:1942-17897 GCA_901007705.1 Fistularia tabacaria
TCCCCTCCGAGTACGTCTTTGTGTTCTTATTGGCGTGGGTGTGTGTGTGTGTGTGTGTGTGTGTGTGTGTGTGTGAGAGTGTGTGTGTGTGTTGGTAAAAGTCGGGGAGCAACATTAGCATCTCTCCTTGAAATGCGTTTGTGTGTATAGATATGTAAACATTCATTCATTCATTCATTCATTCATTCATTCATTCATCTATAATGGCGTCAGAGTTGTGTGTGTGTGTGTGTGGGGGGGCGTCTGGAGGCTATACCGGCTCTGATTGGCCGAGAGGCGGGTTCAACCCGGAGACGACCATTCACCCTCTCATCCACACGTTATAGAGAGGCATTCAGCCACTCACCCTCTCATTCAGACGTTAAATAGAGACATACATTCATTCACCCTTTCATTCACACATTATATAGACGACAACCAATCACTCCAACCGTTCACCCTGTCATTCAAGGTTTTTTTAAGAAAAAGCCAACCATTCATCCTCTCATTTACATGTCATCTAGAAACATACAACCATTCACCCTGTCATTCACATGACACATAGAGACATGCGACTTATAACTCACTCATTCACACGACACATTGAAAAATAAAACCATTCACCCTCTCATTTCCACTTCATAAAGACATATAACCATTCACCCTCTCATTCAAATGTGTTATAGAGACATACAACCATTCACTCCCTCATTCACACGTCCTGTAAAGACATACATTCATTCACCCTCTCATTTAAATCCTATATAGACATACATTCATTCACCCTCTCATTTAAATCCTATATAGACATACATTCATTCACCCTCTCATTTAAATCCTATATAGACATACATTCATTCACCCTCTCATTTAAATCCTATATAGACATACATTCATTCACCCTCTCATTTAAATCTTATATAGACATACATTCATTCACCCTCTCATTCAAATGTGTTATAGAGACATACAACCATTCACTCCCTCATTCACACGTCCTATAAAGACACATTCATTCACCCTTTCATTTAAATCTTATATAGACATACATTCATTCACCCTCTCATTCATACATCATATAGACATCCATTCATTCACCCTCTCATTTAAATCCTATATAGACATACATTCATTCACCCTCTCATTTAAATCCTATATCGACATACATTCATTCACCCTCTCATTCATACATCATATAGACATACATCCATTCACCCTGTCATTTACACTTCATATAGAGCAGTGGTTGTCAACCCGGGTTCGATGGAACCCCAGGGGTTCGGCGGAGGTCAAGACACACAACCGACTCGTGTATATATATATTATTTCTATATGTAGAAAAAATGGATCAATTTAATTTTTTATCAAAGGCATCACTTCTTTTTGTCATATGAGCAAAATTAATTTCAAGAATTTATTCAAAAAAAAGGGAAATTGGTTGAAAACTGGTTAAAACTTCTGCATTTAAAAATCTGCATTTTGAACTCCAGCACCAAATAAATCCAACAAAAAAACTTTATTTATCCCTGAATAGCGCATGACAAAATAAACTACAAATATTTTATGGGTCGAAAAGAATTAATAAATTTTTTAGTAGGGATTTTCTTTTATTCAGAGTTCTGGTTTTTAAAGAAAATAATAATTTTTTTTAACCCGTAAACAAACAAATCAGCATTTTTGGAGCCCCTCTGTACAGACCTATGCTTTGAATTGGAAGAAAAAACAAAAAAAAACCATTTTAATTTTCCTATTCAGGGAATGAACACATGAAACCGGTGGGGTTCGGTACCTCCGACAAGGTTAAGAACCACCGATATAGAGACAAATAACCATTCAGCCTCTCATTCACACGTCATATAGAGACATACATTCATTCACCCTTTCATTTAAATCTTATGTCGACAACCAACCCCTCACCCTGTCATTCACACGTCACAGACATTCACCAGGACATGGATTGATTCCAGAGGACGCCGGGAAGAATTCATGCGTTCATCCATTCCAGTGGGCGATCGATTTATTCGTGTACAGCATCCAGACAAAAACGACAGCTTTAAATACCGGAGGGACGTCGGGTTTCCGGAAGACGGGAGCGACTTCCAGCAGGAAAGGCTTCGCGGATTTCAAAATAAAACATAAAAAAAAAAAACGGAATATAAACTTAACGTCACACTGTGACGAGGAATCTCCAGAAGGTTCCAGAAGCAGGTCCATCACTGGTAGCTGCAGGACCAGGACCTGGGCGTCACCAGCTCCCAGAAACCACCCTGTCCGGGAACAACATTTCACCTGCATGAGTTATCGTCCCTTCATTATCATGTAATAACCCAATTTTTTTCATTTTTCTACACAGACATCTAGATTTAGAGAGACTCCTAAGGGGAGGGGCCCAGGGTGGGCGGAGCCTGCATCCGATTGGTCGATCTCCGCCTCGGTGGTTCTTCTTATTTGGACTGAGGGGAGCAGTGTTACTACCAGGTTGCACTCAAACACCTGCAGAGAAGCTCATCTTCTTCTGGTCCATTTTCTCAAAAATGGGCGCCTTGTCATCGAACACGCCTTATCTACGTATTCTTGTGCTAGCTGACCTCTAACAGATCTTACGCGCTCTAAAAACATCTTTAGTACGACTTTGGTAAGCGACCAAGCCGAGTTGCCACGTCAGACGGCGTCAGATGGCGAACGATGCAGCGCCGGAGTACAACGTTGTTCCGACCTCACGCTAGCTTCAGGTGTCCGCTATCGCTGGCAACAGGACGGAGTACGCTCACCTCCGCCGCTTATTGTAATAGCGGCGGAGTTACGTACTGGGCTTCGACAATACAGTCGTCCCCTCGCTAGAATCCGTTCACTTTTCGCGGCCTCGCAGTTTCACGGATTTCTTTTCGTGCAATTTTTTGCATGTTTTTTGATTACAACGCATTGTTTTCTGCGTCCTGATTGGCTAAGGGGCTGCAGACCGTTGTCCATCCATCTCCTCTGTAGCGTGTCTCTTGTACCGTACAGACAAATTGACATCTATCTTCCATCGCTGGCAGTGTGACTGAAGCGCTGTACGTTTGCGAGTTTTCTCGCCGACGAAACCCACGACGTCCACGAAACGTTCCGCACCGACAAAGGCGCTTGCGGTCGCACCCGGAAGGCAGAGAAAGATGCTAACAGTCGCACAAAAAGTTCCGGACATGCTAAAGGAAGGTAGAAGTGACGCGGCTGTTGGGCGCCATGACAGAATAAATGAATCTCCAGTTGGTGACATAAAGAAGGAGGAAAATAACATCAGGACGGCAGCAGCGATGAGTTTGAGCAAGGATGCAAAAAGGGTTGGAAGTGTCCTCAACAAGAGCATGGTAAGGAAGGAGTCTGTCTAAGACAAGTGTATAAAGATGTATCGTGGGGGTTTTGCAACCTTAAAACATTCATAATCATTGTAAAAAATAAAGCTGACGACTTTGTGGATTTCGCCTCTTGCGGGTTGTTTTTAGGGGGACCGCTGGACTGTACATTTGTGTGTGAAGACCCCCCAAAATGGCACCTGTTAGGAACGCGGCTATCATGGGAACGGAGCCGCTGGCGAAGAATTCAACATGAATGAATCAATGGTTCAGAAGTGGAAAGTATGAAACCGACCCCTTCATCGGTACGGCTCCTTATGGTCCGAAAATTAAGGCACTACTTGTATTGCTGCCCTTTGACTTACCCAGTGAGTACTTTCAGACTTTCAGTCTCAGGAGTGCTGAATGTTTGTAGTACTGCGAGTGCACTCACCTGCGGGTTCCAGGTTAAGCTAGCAGTCAACATGGTGTTTGTGTATGCTTGCATAGCGGTCACTAGCGCACGCGGCTTTCGCGGCAACAACAACAACAGGGAGGGCAAATGATTGACAGACGGGGGTGGGGGGGACCTACCCCTCGGCGAGGACAGTGGATCTGGGCGTACCACTCCTGGCAGTACAGGCACACCTGCACGCCCTGGCCGATGAAGAGGCACGTCCACATGACCACGTTGCAGAAATGACTCTGCCGCTTGTCGTTCATGGTGAAGTTGAAGGCCACTGCGGGGAAGACGGGAAGGAGGTGGGTTCCTCGGCGCGCGTTCTCAAGGACAGTAAACCAAACTCCGCGGCTTACCTCCAAAAATCCCGAAGAGGAAGAACATGACGGGGTAGAAGAAGCCGAAGCCCATGGCCAGGGCGTACTCGTGGACGACGGCGGAGACGATGAAGACGGAGAGCATGGCGGCTGTCTTGAACCTCCGGTTGGACAGCTGGGGGTACCAAGAAGAGGAAGGAGCACCCGATTGATCGGGAGTCCGACGTGAACACAACCCAGAACCGACGCTGGTGTCCAGGGTGCTGCGAAGTAATGACAGAGGAACCAGCTCACCCAGAGGAAGTCCCTGTAGCCGTAGTAGTAGAGCCAGTCATGGACAACCACGTTCCAGGTGCGGTAGTAGTTGGCGAAGGACGTAGAGTTCCACCAGTCCTTTAAACGGACGACAGAGGGGTCAAAGGTGTTCTCGGAAACGAGCCGGGCTGCCCCCGAAGGACCGGAGGTTTCAGAGCGTAAGGTGACGAAGGTCCTGCAGCTCATGATCAGCAGAAAGACCGCTCACCACACAGAGGAGGTCCGATCATTCGCCCTCTCCTTCGTACCGGCGGGATGAACCTATCGACTGCTAGCTAATTAGCAAGCTAACTTCCAGGGGGAATCAAAAGTCCCTGTTGCTGCACTGGGGAAACTTATTCGCGAGCTTTGGCCCATCCTAGGGGTCACTGGACGAGGGGCCGGGTTTAACCTGGATGGGTCAGCTGTCAATCATATAGAGATGTCCTACCATTGTGTCTCCCTGAAGAGACTCCAGGCGGGGGAACATGGAGGAACCTTCTCGCTGCTTCTCACATTGGTGTTAGCCCGAGCCAAACGCCATCTTTCCAGCCATTATTGCTAATCATTGGTAATGTACCGTAAATAAGAGAGTACATGTTGTTGTTCCCCTCCCCCTGACGCATCATCATCGATTGTGAATCTCCACCAGCGCCGTCACGTCACCGATCACCCGACGTGAGCCTGAAACTCCTACCATTCCCTCCAGACCCACCTTGTAGAACATCCTGTCGGCGAATCGGAGCAGCTCCCCGAAGAGGTTGAGCCAGCAGTGGAGGAAGGCGAAGAAGCACAGCAGGAGGAGCATGATACCTGCAGAGAGAGGTACTTCATACCATGTATCGCAAGGGCGACTGCGTACCCAACCGAAAAGGGAAGTACCCGGGAGTATGGAGTTGAAGACGGCAAGGACCAGCTTGCGTTTGCTGAGGGTCTGGAAGGTCTCGGACCTGAAGACGGGCACGCACAGTCGCACCAGGATGAAGTAGCCGTAGAACAGGCAGCCGAAGATCTGACATTCAGAGGAGAAGCAGGAGTGAGTGGCCGCTCGGAGGAGGGAGGCGGGGCTTAAATAAAGATGGCGGGAGGCTCCTCGTACCATGGTCAGAGTCACAGCGACGTACTTCCATCTGATGTGGGAGTTCCTGCAGACATACGGCAAGGCTCTTCACTGATGTCGGTACTCCTTTCATACCTTAAGTACCTCAATATTATGTATTATATTTATGGTACTCCTTGAGATTTACCGCTATGCGTACTCCATCGCAAGACTTAGCCTTGGCTCTTTCCCCTCTCCTCTCATTCTTACTTTTATTAGTTTAACGACTCGTCTTTTATTTTGTTTATTGACGGCGCTGCTTTGCTCAACAAACCCGCTTTCGAGGACGTCCCAACAGCCACCGGTCGGCCGTAAACATCTTTGGCCCGCGCCGGATTGGTCGTCAGGTTAAAAACAAAAACGACAATACTTTGGATCCGTTGGATTCGAGGGAGGCTAGGAAATTTCAGCGCCCGTCTCCTGCGCCTCGGGAAATGGTCTTACCGGGGGTACGACTCCCGGTAGATGAGGGTCGGACAGAACAGGAAGTAGAGGTAAGTGGAGAGGGCCGGGATCCTGGGAGCCTCACCTGGAAAGCCCAACCATATTTCAGAAGCCGAATCGTTTCAGAGAAACTCTGCGGGTATCCTCGAGCGAGTGCCGAGTACCTTTCCTCGGCGCGAAGTTCACGACGGCGGGGACGGTTTCCCTGATGAAGGAGTAGCTCTTCATCAGGAATCGGATCTGATGGGAAGGAGAAGGAGGGCGGGATCACTGACGGTCACCGGGTCAGCTCAGATAAAGGTATCAGCCGCCGAGATCCCTCGAGTTTAACCTTTAAGTTCTCCATTTATGGTTCCTGCTAATCTAATCGGAAGTTTATGACATAAGAGCTCAGAGAAATGCTTTATCTCCAAACGTCCTGCTCGGCGCATCAGCGCAAGTTAGCTGATATGGACCCTTTCCGGTCAATTCCAGCTTGACAAGTGGTGCCTCCCAGCTAAAATGCTAACATTGCTCAGGCAGGCATACATGACAGGTAATTCAAAAGGAACCATATTGTTGATTGACAAGTTAGCATCCTCAGTATTTAAGCTTCTTTGGACTTTGTTTGTGTTCAACAAGTCTGGCTTTGGCTTGTAACGCTAGCTTCCTTTTCACCCCTGCCGTACCCCCCCCGCCCCCCACCGCCGCCCCCCCCACCTGCTCCAGGATGACGATGAATCGTGAGGCCGGCGGCATCTGGTGCTGCACCACCATGTAGATGGGAAACACTCCCAGCACGCAGGCCTGCAGGGCAGCCAGGCCCAGGCCGGCCCCCAGGGACAGGGCTAGCTTGGAGGGGCTGCTGTGGTACAGAGCCCCCCAGAGCCCCAGAGTGTAGTAGGGAACCAGCAGGGTGTAGGAGAACATCAGCGTCCACACCCAGGTGACCGTGGACAGCTTCCCGAAGGCGTAGAAGAGCAAGTCAAACTCCAGCACCAACCTGAGGGGAAACGTAAAATAAAGCTAACTCATAAGCTAACGAATGCAAACCAAACAGCACACTGTAGCTTTCAGCTAGCGGTAGCTGCGCCTCTCCAAATTGGGATTCAGAGTGAAACGTAAAATAAAGCTACATCATGATCGAATGAATGCTAACCAAGCGACACGCTCTAGCCTTTAGCTGGCAGTAGCTATGCGTCAAAATGACTCGTACCATGCTATTTTAGTCATTTTGATATTTCACTTTAAAACTTTATTCGTTAGCCTTTTGCTCGCGTTAGCTGCACGTCACCTAACTGGGATTCAGAGGGAAACGTAGATTGATGCTAAATCATAATCCAACGAACGCCAACCAAAGGACAGGCTTTAGCCTTTAGCTAGCGTTAGCTGGGCGTCAAAATGACTCGTGTGATTCTATTTCAGTCACTTTGATATTTCACCTTAAAAATGGCATTTGTTCGTTATTTCCAATTATCAGCTATTATTAGCATTGTTAGCATTCACGAGCAATTCCCTGCCAGGAAAAAGTGAAGGTCCCTGGTTGGGGTGCAATGTGTAGTTCTTCGCGGTGCAGCAGCGATTAGCTTACAGCACATGAAAAAATGATTATAAAATATCAATAATTATGGATCCAAACAAGACGAAATTCAATTCAAAACAAACAAACGAACAAATAAAATTGACATTAGACTTTGCTAGCGGGGAATTGATCGAGTATTCTGAGTACACAAAGCGAGCAGGATCGTTATTCTCCTCGGAGGAAGGGGCCCTCAAGCCGGAGAAGAAGCGTGAGAAGCAAAAAAAAAACAAAAAACAAAAACAAATATCAGCCAGAGGAAAATGAATTGATAGGAGGCGTCTGCGAAAGTCAAACCGAGGGGACGGAGGCCGTAAGCTGCGCCCTTTACCTGCCCTGGTCGATGTAGTCCACGGCTAGCGTGCTCAGGCAGAAGATGAGCAGCACGGCAATGAACATGTGGTAGATGGTTCGGATGTGGCTGATCTCGAACAGCTCGCTGGCGCGGGGGAAAAAACAGAAAGGTACTGATGAGATCAGAAGATCCAGTAAGTGCACATGAAGGGGTGCCGAGGGAGGAAGTCTGGAGGAGCGAGGAAGTGTGCTAGAAAGGTGCAAGACATGTATGACTGCTCTGGGTGTGACGGAGATGTTCCAGGTGGAGGTGGGAGTGCATCTGAGCACTTTCTTGTTCACTATGGTGATGGACAGATGAGATTAGACAGGCATCTCCATGTTTGCAGATGACTTTGTGACCCGTAGTGAGAGCAGGGAGCAGGTAGAGGAACATCTAGAGAGGTGGAGGTATGCTGCTGGAAAGGCGTGGAAAGAAGGTTAGACAGAATAGGTGTGTGTGAATGAGATGGACCCTGGTGGAATGATGAGGCAACAGGGAGTGGACGTGAGGAAGGTGGAGGTACCAAGGGTCAACAGTCCAGAGTTTGGAGAAGAGGTGGAGAAACAAGCGGCTTGGAACGGGGGAAGAAGAAAAGTGCCAGGGGGGATAAAGGCGTAGGTGGAGGTTCGATGAGGCAGCCGAGGTGAAGATGTTGAGGTTCTATGTTGGCCTGAAGGTGGAGCTGATCAGTGTGAGATGTTCAAATATAATGTCCTCTCAGGACCTCTTTAGGTGTCCGACGTTCCGGAAACGGCGTCTTTCATCACGTATATGCTGATGACATGATGTTGTTTTCTGGGTTATGATTCGAACCAATCGCAACATTCGTTTGGTCGAATATGGACAACTTGTAGCTCCTCCGGCTCAGTTTCAGTAACGCCAAAGTCGACATACCGTCATTTCCGGACTGTTGAGCGCACCTGAATATGAGCTGCACCGGCTAAAAATAACGGTATCGCTATCTTTGTCTTCCTCCTGCGCACTAAAACCATTCAAGTCGTCTTCTTCGGTGTCGGAATTGAACGGCCTCAGAAGCTCGTTAGCCCCAAAAAATCCATGAATTAGCCGCAGTGTTCATTAGCATGTGAAAAAAGTAGTGACTTATAGTCCAGAAATGATGGTAATCATTCAGTAGACTTAATTCCGCGCGTACATAGGGTCATTAAATTAGCAATTAGCATACTGTCTGCTATATAATGGTCAACTTGGACCAGCCCCTTCCTCGTTAGCCTGCCGCTGTCGTCATGATAGCTCCCGCTGCGTTGCGTGCCAATTATTAGCGCTCGGGGCCTTTATTCTGAAGCGCAGCCCGGCTCCACGACACGCCGCCGGCCTCCTCCAATCGGACGGTGAGGTCATCCGATCAATTTTTATTGGCTGTCCCTCAAGCTCATCTGAAAGCCCTGACGTGACTGCCCTTTCAAATCCGGCTAATCCCTTTTGGCTTAACTCAATGGCTACTTACATAAATACTACTTTGTTATAGTACTTCCTTTATGTCTTTGCAGTCACTGCCCTGCTGCTGCCAGACGTTCGACTCTGCCAGAATTCTTCGCCGTACTTTATCAATCATTTCTTTTCGTCTGTTTTCTTCATTACTATCGAGTTCCAGGTTTCCCGGTGAAATCTATCGGTTATTCGGTGAGCGATGAAGCACAAGTATACTTTTCCTACTCCGTTGCTGCTTTCAGACAAGCCGGCTGGAGCCTCTGAGTGGGTGAATGAGTTAGCATTCCTGTTAGCATTGAAGGTTAGCAACATGCTGCCTCATTGGTGTCTTGATAGGTCGCGTGAATAAGAGGATGATTCGTTGAATGTCTCTAAATTACACGACGAAGGGAGTGAATGGTTGCCCCTACGTCAGGGGAATGAAGGGGTGAATGAGAGGGTGAATGGTTGTACGTCTCCTTGTCGTATGAATGAAGGGGTGATTGAGAGGGTGGACGTTTGTATGTCTCTACGATATGGGTGAATGGTTGTGTGGCCTCATATGACGCAAACAAGGGAGTGAATGGTTGTCTCTCGGTCGAGGGAATGAATGAGTGAATGGTATGTCTCGATATGAGGAGTGAATGAGAGGGTGAATGGTTGTATGTCTCTGTTGTACGAATGAAGGGATGAACGATTGTACGTCCACAGCATACGACATGTGAATGAGAGGGTGAATGGTTGTTTGTCTCTGTGTCGTATGAATGAAGGGATGAATGATCATAGGTCTCGACAGTATATGATATGTGAATGAAAGGGTGAATGGCTGTATGGCTCCGTATGACATGAATGAGGGAGTGAATGTTGTCTCTCAGTCGGGGGGAACGAAGGAGTGAAATGTATGTCTCCATGAGACGAGTGAATGAGAGGGTGAATGGCTGTATGTCTCTGTCGTGTGAATGAGAGGGTGAATAATCATATGTCTCTCCGGTATATGACATGTGAATGAGAGGGTGAACGGTTCTATGGCTCTATATGACACGAATGAGGGAGTGAATGGTTGTTTGTTTCTAGGTCAATAGAATGAATGAGTGAATGGTATGCCTCGATATGACCCGTGAATGAGAGGGTGAATGTCTGTCCGTCTATATGTCAAGTGAATGGTTGTATGTCTCTGTCATATGAGTGAAAGGGTGAATGATCATTTGTCTCTCCGGTATATGACCCGTGAATGAGAGGGTGAGTGGTTGTATGTCTCTGTGGTGTGAATGAGAGGGTGAATGGCTGCTTCAATATCAAGGGAGTGAATGAAAGGGTGAACGGTATGCCTCGATATGACCCGTGAATGAGAGGGTGAATGGCTGCTTCAATATCAAGGGAGTGAATGAAAGGGTGAACGGTATGCCTCGATATGACCCGTGAATGAGAGGGTGAATGGTTGTATGTCTCTGTGGCGTGAATGAGAGGGTGAACGGTTAAGCGGTCTAATGAATGAATGAATGAATGAATGAATGAATGAAAATGGGTTGAAGGACGACACTCACTCCAAGAGCGACGCTCTCGCCGTGAACACCTTGCTGTTGTCCATCCGCCGAGAGCTAAAAAAGGAAACATCACACAAACACGCTGGTGGTGACATCTCCGCGCCTTCCCGGTGAACACATGAATGCTCCTCTGGATTCATTCTGATGACGGCAAATAAAGGCGTCGCGTCCCGTCTTCGTGCCGCTCACCCGAGCTGGACCGGTTTGGCCGTCTTGCCGTTGGTCGGACCCTGGAACGGCTCGGTCAGAGTTTGGTCCAGGATTTGGCGGAGCTGATCCTGGACCTGCTCCATGATCTTCACCTTCAGCCTCTGGCGGGAGAAGAAACCAAAAACAAGGTGGAATCGGTTTTGCGGTTCATTGATTCGCGGATCCCGGCGGCATCGGCGCACCTGCGTGTGTTTCTGCCACCGCTGGAGATCTTCCTCCGGAGCAGGATGAAGCCCCGTGTCTGCAGGAACATCAGCAAACACCTCCTTCAACCGGCAGTATTCAGCGCAGCACGAGTCCTGCATGTTCTTCTGCAACTTATCTCCACGTATGAAAGGAAAATGGCATTTCTGCATGCAATCAAACATTTTGAATTTAATTTTTAATATAAATTAAAATATTTATCATACTTGGCATGATAGATATTTTAATTTATTAAATTTAATGAATTCATTTTTTTCTTAAATCTTATCAATTTAATATAATTCATGCAACAAAAATATTTTTACACATTCTATGAAGATGTTACAAGATCGCAAAATAATAAACTCATTGAAATATTTATCATACATGACGTGATAAATATTTTAAAAAATTAATTTTTTTTACTTAACACAATTTTTAACACGTTTTATTTTGATGTTACAAGATCGCCATCATCTTCTATGCAAATTCATTCTTTAAAATATTTATCATACTCGGCATGATATTTTAATTTTTAAAATTTAATTCATTCATTTTTTTTTTATTTCATTTTATTAATTGAAGATAGTTCATGTGACAAAAATACTTTGACACGTTTTTATCAAGATAATTAATTATTATTAAAATAATTAATTCAATATTAATCATACTTGTACTTACTTACTTACTTACTAATCATACTTGGCATGATAAATATTTAAATTTATTACATTTAATTCATTAATTTTTGATATTAAATTTTATCAATGTAATATAGTTCATCTGACAAAAATGTTTCAACATATTTCAATGTTACAAGATCGACATAATCATCTATGCAAAATAATTAATTCATTAAAATATTTATCATACTTGGCATGATAAAGGTTTTAATTTTTTAAAATTAATTCATTTTTTTAAAAATTAAAACTTATTAATTTAATATATTTCATGCGACAAAAATATTTTAACAGGTTTTATTAAGAGGTTACAAAATCGCCCTGAACTTCAATGGAAAATAATTAACTCATTAAAATATTTATCAAACTTGGCATGATAGATATTTTAATTTATTACATTTAATTAATTCTTTTTTTTTATTAAATCTAATAAAGATATTTCATGGGGCAAAAATATGTAAACATGTTTTTTTATTTATATGTTAAAAGATGGCCGTGATCTTCAAATTTAAAATAACATTTTACTTGTAAAAAAAATTTTTAAAAACGGCATCAAATACTCGTTATTTTCATCAGAGGGTTTGCCGAGTATCCCAAAAATACCTTGTGTAGTTTCATGTACTGCGACCCCCCCACATGGAGTACTTCCCGCGGGCGAGTACTGCCGGTAGCCGTACCGTTAGCGGAGAACCCGTCTTGCGCGCGTGGCTCCACGTTCCTGTGCTTCAGCCCGTTGGGCGGTGGTTCTGTTGTCGCCATCGCGGCCTAGCTTGGTGGCGCCAAGCGCGGAAGGTAAGGCCTTCCGGGGGTGACGGACGGCTCTTGACTTTATCCCTGCGTCTAAGGAGAGCCCGGAGAGTTCTGGAAACTTCTCGTGCGTGTTTCCTTTTAGCAACAAAATATTAGCGACAACAGAAGTTAGCATTGGATGACATCGAGAGGCTGCGCGGTTCCGCCGAACCTCCAGCAATGGGAGGAACCCCAGTTAGATACATGGAGAGACTCCACGTGAAAAGGCCTCCAGGGTGGCGGAGGCGCTAACCGCTAAGAGCTCGGGCGAAGGTGACCGCGGTTCAGCGACCGGCGGTTACCTGGACGGGGGGGGGGGGAGTCGCCTCGGATAATGTAAACAGGCGATAAAGCTCCTGTGGAACTCCGGTGAGATAAGACGCCCAGCAGAAGGAGAGGCGAACCCCCCCCCTCCTCCATGACGCTCCGGAGAAATGTCAACATCAGGCCGAGCTCTGCGCCCGATGTAGTGATTAGCCGTGACGGGGCCGGAGGCAAACAAGGGGCTATTAACCGCAGAACGAGGTCCCCGCAGGGTGACGGGCGCTCCCAGGTTCGGTTCGGCCCCGCTCTTCTCCTCTTCCTCAACCTGCCGACCGCTTTCCTCCCCGGGAGTTTCCAAGGCCGAGTATTGTTCTCTGCGGGGACGGCGTCCAGCTCCTGATGGATTGTTCTGAAGCCGCGGATGTTGTTGCCGGTGTCTCCGGGAAATCCGCTTCTTGACGGGCTCCTCCGCCCGTGGCGTTTTTCACTCGCTCAGACATTTGCTGGACGCCCGTCTGTCCGAACTATCAGCCACCCTTCTGGCTCAGAAGGGGCCTTCTGCACTTCCGAGAACCTTTTCCGGAGCCGCGGAGCTTCAACTCCTAGAGCTACTTCAGCTCCTGTCCCGAGGCAGGGTATTTTTTCCGCAGGAAGTCACGCTGACCGAGGTGCTTGGTAATTGGTGGAACTCGTAAGCCACGCCCATTTCTTGTGGACCGCCGAGCGCCGATTTTAAAAGCGAGGAAGAGGTCCGAGCTCCTCTGGCCTGCTACGCCTCAGAGGGGTTTACATGACATTACATTTTCACCAAAATAAGCGTGGAGTTAGCTAACAGCTAACGGGGTTCTTCACACAGTGAAGGGAGAAGATAAAAAGAATCCAACCATTGGATACTTCGTGGCTATAATTCTATGAACGCTGTGGCAGCTTCACCTCCTTGTTGTCTTCGGTATGCTTTTTCAAGCATGGCGCTTAAGGTGCGCTTGCAAATGCTAGCATCGCACCCATCCCCTACTGTGGCCCTATGAGGAAGCTAAACGCCCTGGAGCAGGAGGGCAGTTCCTGGAACGTTAGCTGGAGCTGGATAGTTCTGGGAACTGAAAGCGGTACTGGAAAATCGCTGGCCGACAGCGTACCGGACTAACTGTTCCCGGGCACGGACGCAAAGGTTAAGGGGTGATTCAATCAAGCCGTAGCCTCAGGTTCAAGCTAGTGGCATCTACTCACGGTTCACTGTCCTCCAGGCTCCGTCTGGGCTTTGGAGGAGGTGGTGTTAGGTAGGCGGAGCGGCAACGTTCTCCACCGAAGATTCCCGCCGAGAGACTTCCCGGGGAGTGTTGGAGTTGTATGCTCGTGGAATCGCGATCCTCTCCTTTTCTAAACGCCCGGCTGCACTTTGCCCCCCTCCGGGTTGTCCACCTCCACCTCCTCCTGCTCCTCCTCCTCCTCCAACCTTTGGCGACCGAGGTCAGAAGGCTCGAAGTGAGTCAGCGAAATCTCGCGCAACCTAATCCGTTGCCTCGGCGAAAGGGAACGATGGGTTGCCACGGAAACACGGGTTGCCGCGGCAACTCCAGGTTGTCGGGTCGGAACCCAAGGGATCCGGAGTCGTACTCCCGTCGGCTGCGGGAACGATTTCGCTGAAAACGCAACGACGACGACAACAACAACGCCGCGCAGGAACGGCGCACAAAGGTTGTGGCGTTGACCTCCCCTCCGGCGAGTCTCCGTGGCAACCAAACGTCACGGTGTTTTTTTTGGGGGGGGGGGGCGGCCGCCTCGCCGAGAACGAAGGTCAGAGTGCAACAGCTGGTCAGAAGTTTGAAGTAAATAAGAGGTTACGTAAGAGAGCGACGCTTTTATGAGCCGTTTATCCCGGCGGTGGAGTCGAGAGGTCGGACGTCTGGAAGCCAGGAGATGCTTTGGATGTTTGTGAGCAGATGTTTCCAGAAGGTGGTGCTGCAGGAGTCACCTGATGCGGCTCTGCTCATCGATCTGTTTTTGGCTGAACGTCCTCTTGGGCAAAGTTGAGAACGAGGTCCTCTCACCGCAACACTGACCTAGTTTGACTGGATCCTCCAGGTTCTCCTGCCCAGGTCGTCTGGGTTGTTCTTCCTGGGTCCTGCAGGTTCTTCTTGGGTCCTCCAGGTTTTTCTTCTCGGGTCCTCCAGGTTCTCCTTCCAAGGTCCTACAGGTTCTTCTTCCAAGGTCCTCCAGGTTCTTCTTCCAAGGTCCTCCAGGTTCTTCTTCAAGGTTCCTCCAGGTTCTTCTTCCCGGGTTCTCCAGGTTCCTCGCCCTCCTCACGTCATCTGAAGACTCTGAATGGTCCTCAGCTGAAGAGATGGAGCTCTGTATTCGTGGGTCTTTTGATTGACAGGTCCAGTTTAAGCCCCGCCCCCTCCCACCAGCGCACAGTCTGTTCATTCATTCGTTCATTCATTGGAGGAGCCAATCACAGGTGTCCCCAGGGCAAGAGGCGGGGTTAACATGAGCTGGACACCTGTCAATCAAGTTGAGACATCCAAACGTTCACCTCGTTCACCTTCTCATTCACGCCTGGAGAGAACATGGAGAACATGGAGAGAACCCAGCCAGGAGAACATGGAGAACCTGGAGATTCCATACAACTGATCAACCAACTGTTTTTTGATGTGGGATGAAGATGGAGAACCTGGTCAGGAGACCATGGAGAGAAGACACACAGTGAAGGAAACCCAGGCAGGAGAACGTCCACCATCTTTATTGAGGAGGTTGCAGGAGAAGCGCCTCGTTCCTCAGCGACGGAGGAGAAGAACCGCATGCACAAGCACAACAAAACCACAGTTTTCCTTCTTCTCATTCCTTCCATCACCCCTGCGTGGTCCTCCACCCATCATCTCACACACACACACACACACACACACACACACACACACACACACACACACACACACACACACACACACACACACACACACGCACACACACTCTCATATTATTTACACACTCTCTCACAGTGCGACGCGCATCCACACACACACCTACAAAAACCCATCCTTGTTCCCCTGCCCCCCATCTC
>CAAKHD010002154.1:1267-15579 GCA_901007705.1 Fistularia tabacaria
CGGGCCCCCCCCGGGGGGGCCCGGCCCCCCCCCTGCCCCCCCCCACCCCACCTCTCCCCCCCCCCCCCCCCCCGCAGAATGTGCCCCCCATACCCGCATCCTCTCCCATGAATCATCTCTGAGGCTGACTACCCCCTCCTGCACACACACACACACACACACACACACACACACCGCAGCCTTTCTTTTGTTGTCTGATGGACTCATAAATCCTGGTGTTTAAGGGTTGTGGACATCATGATCCTCCTTCCAGTAAAACCCTCTTCTACTGGGAAAGAAATGAAAACAAGCTGCTCATGACCTCCTGCAGGACCACCTTCATTCACCTCTGCTGGGACCTCCTGCAGGACCTCCTGGGCCTCTGATTAAGTCCTGCTCTTCTCAGTCCAGAAGTGTTGCTGTGTCAGATAGCCGAGGGTGTTGTTGGAGCAAGAGCTCTCCAAGGAGAAGGGCTGGAGGGAGCCAGTCATCCCAACAAATCCGGATCCAGGGCCCTTCTTCTCCAGCACGGCTCGGCTGGCCTCGGACTCCAGAGTCCCAGGAGGTCCGAGGGAAGGCGGACCTCCCTGTCCGACCCAGAAGACATCATCACCCTGCTTTGGCTCGGAACGTCCAACTTCCTTTTGGACAGCTGAGTCCAGATAAGACCCAGGAGTCCTCCCTGGGGGCGGTGAAGATCAGACCCAGGAGTCCTCCCTGGGGGCGGTGAAGATCAGAAGCAGGAGTCCTCCCTGGGGGCGGTGAGGAGAGCGGAGCTTCTGAGTAGGACATTCCTCAGGTCTTTGGAGTCATGCTCTGCGAGTGCCGGCGAAGCCGCCACGTCAGCAGGCCATAATGTCCCGCACATGCTCTGCCAGCTGCCGCTCGGCGGCCCAGATGTTCTGCCGGACCCCTGCCAGAGCATCGTCATGGCGACCAGCGCCTCCTCCCCTCCGAAAGCTTCGGCAGAGGCCGAGCTCCCCGACCGCCGCGCCAAGATGGCAACGAGGACGACGGGAGGGCCGCTCGCCGCTCGTAGAAGCTTGGAGTCTGAAACGCCAGCGAGGTCTTCTGGGCGTTCGTCTTCAGCGCCGCACTTTATAAATATCAGCTGTCAATCAAAGTGTGTGGGCGCCGCTCTCGTCTTTGTCCTTGGACTCTCTGTTGATGGACTCGAGAGTGCCGGGATGCGGCGCCTCGGTCGCCGCGGCGCTCACGCCGCTCCTGTTAGCTCTTTATTTCAAAACACGTCAGGCAGGAGCGGGCGGCCAATGGGACGAGCCGGCGAGGACGGACGCAGTGGAAAAGCTTTTATCGGCCGCGCCGCTCGTCGGCGGGGCTAAATTGTCCAAAGGTGAGCCGAGATGCTTCTAATGTCCTCGACCGGGAGGAGGAGGCTCCTGCGGGGACGAGAACAAGAAGAAACAATACGAGTCCCAGGGTTGGAGACGGCGGCGCCTCGGACAACTTGCAGATCCCGGCCTCAGACTCCGGGGAGGACAAAGACAACCGGCGCCGGCGTCACACTTCATCCTCGGCGAACGCTTGTGTCACTTGATTGACAGGCCTCCAGATCTAACCTTCACCGCAGTGTGTCTGGGGCGCTGGCGGGGGGGCGGCGGGGTCTGTCAGCCTCGCTGAGCCTCACGTAGGAGATCCAGTCGCATCACACGCCAGTCTGAGAGCGGGAGACGCCAACGAGACGCGCAGAGGCCGGAGGCTCACCTGAGCCGGGAGCTTGGGAGAACCAAGAAACCAAACACAGCGAAACCTTCTCGACGGCGTCCGTGCGAGAAGCTTCCCGTGTCCGATGAGCGGACGGGAACACGGACGCGGAAAGGAGCCTCTCCTTCGCACGCTGCCTCCGTTCACAATCATCCAGAGCCTCTGCTTTCTGGGGACGGGACCCCGAGTCTGAACGGACCGGAGGAGGTCCCTAACGACCCCCGCCCAGATGTTCTCCTGCTCCGCGGCGGCCAGGAGCTCCGGGCCCAGGCAGGCTCGGTGCGTGGAGTTGCAGGTATCTGGCTGTAGTTTGTGGGCGGAGTCAGGCGTCCTCCGGCGTCGGGTGAAACCGGCGTCCTGACAGAGCAGAGCTCCGGAGCCGCCGCGACTGTCAGACTCTGACTGTCAGAGCAGCAAAGCACAAGCTCTGCTCTCTGGTTAAGTGATGTATTTGTTGCCGTCCTTCTAACCCAACCCCCGGTCATCTGTTTCTGGGCCTCGACCCACATGCCGGTGACATCACCGCTGCGACGGCGGCGTGGACGGGGCCGGGCGAGGACCGACCGGGGCGAGCTCCGGGCCGGCCAGCAGACAGGAGACATAAACACCTCCGGGTTTAAACATGGAAATCCACCAGGCCCGTGAAATGTCCGAGCCCTGATCTCACTCTTTCCAGCCTCCCCGGGCCACGAGTCGGCCGTGGCGTGCGGGGGCGGGGCCGTCTGAGATCTCCGATCATTTCCTCCACACGTCGCCGGATCGCGTCGTTCGGCCGAGCAGGAATTTGTCATATTTTCTGGTGGAATGCGTTCGGGGCGCTCGGAGCTGGCCGACCGCGGCGTCAGTCACGGCCCGGGTCAGGGTTTGCGCTGGATCCTCTGCGCGACCCACAGCCTCTTCATTAGCGAGCAACTGACAAAGGGGTTACATTGAGTTAAATCCTGGGAGGGGGGGGTAATCAGGAGAGCAACGAGAGCCAAAGTGGTGAGTAATGGAGCGCTTCTGTGAGAGCTGGAGTCGGAGGGGGGCATCTGCGGTTAAACCAGAGCATGTCGCCACATGCCATTGTGCCGTTTCCCATCAATGACCCCCCCGCGGCCCCCTCCAGGCGGAGACGCTACATTCCACCTCTATCAATAGCTGTGGAGGGAAGAGGGGCCGGACATTCAGCCCGTCACGGCCGGCAGAGATCTGCCTTTAGATCCGCGCCGACAAAAACGCTGGATCCGAGAAGCGGCCTCGACGCCGGACCCGCCTCTGCCGCTCTCTGTACTTCTCTGGAGACGGTGTCAGTATTTATAACTCCGTAAACCTGCTGGTTCAAAGACGAGGTCTGTCCAGAAAGCACATTTGTCAGAAGCCAGTCTGAACGCTGGGCTCTCCCTCAGCCTTCAGCTGGAGTCAGATGTCACAGCGCCCCCTGCTGTCAGGACGTCCCGCAGCAGACCCGTCGCGGGTCCTCCTCTGCCTGCCAGCTGCGGCGCACGGCTTCAGGTCACGTCTTCCATCTGCGGGATCTCCGGGCGGCAGGCGGCCGTGGCGTCCTCTGTATCACCTTCCTGCGTGGTGTCTGTTCCCAGGGAGCCGGCGACAGCTTCATCGGCGCGCTGGCCTTCTACATGGCCCTCCAGCCCTCGCTGCCTCTGGAGGAGATGGCCCTCAGAGCCTGTCGGGTGGCGGCCCTGAGCGTTCAGGCCGCGGGCACGCAAACCTCCTACCCCTTCAGACGGGACCTGCCGGCTGAGATGTTCTGAGGCGGAAGGAGGCTCCTCTGGAAACCAACGTGTGAAGAATCTCGTCGAAGTGTGATTTCAAGTGATGTGATTATTCATGATAAAAGCCAAGTATGGGTTTAATTTTTATTCTCAACATTATAAATGTACAGTTGAATCTTTGCAGCCCCTCGTCTCAGGGTGAAATGACTGACAACATCCGGCCCCTTCTGGTGGGGAAAGATCCCTCCCAGGTTCTGGTCTTCAGGAGTGAAACCACTGCTTTTGAGTGGGACGTAGTCTTTCAGGAGTTCGTTGAATAAAGAACTGAGCTTCAACACTTGAGAGGTTTCTTCTGACGACAGACTTATTTAGCAACAGAGGAAGAGCTTTCCCACATTCAGGACTCGTCCGGCATGTTGTTTTGTCCACTTTGACTGTTCGGACTCGCGGGTTCCGGTCGGCCATCGATTCCTGTCCGTTCTCAGATGGACCTGATCTTCCTCTTCTCGATGAACAGAACGTGTTTGTTGACTGCAACCACAGGAAGCAGATTGAAATCAGGGTCAGTTTGATGAAGACACACACTCTGTAAACTGAAACCCCTTCAGGACAGCCGATAGACATCCTGGCTCACTGGAGAGCTTATCCTAATTCTCTCGGGGAACTTTGGTGATTTCAAACAACGCCGCTGCTGTTTCATTCACTTTGAATTCAAACAGGTGGAATGCATGGAGGCAAAAGGACGTGCAGACAACCGTGACCCCAACAGTGTCACATTTGTATCCAGAGAAAAGACTGTCTAAACTTAGAGGAGAACAAGCAAACAGCATCATGGAATCAGCCTCTACAGCTCTGAATGGGAAAAACCTTCACCGGTTACCTGGAGGTCACCTGGGCCTTCAGGTTTCACACCCTGCTCACCGCCGAGAGCCGGACAGTTCTTCTATCTTGTCTTTAAGAGTGAAAGGTCGAAAAATGCCCACGTTAGATTTCACAACGGGACTGGTATCGCAACACATCCATGATGTGCAACACCGAGTTCCACCGTATCAGAACCTCCATCCTACGGTCGGCTCCACGGTCTAGAAAGAAAACGGTGTTGTCTTGAGGAACCTGAGATGTTCATGTGCGGGTGGGCATTTCCCTTTGATTGCTCATGCAGTTGGAGATGTGTAATATTCCGCTCTATGCTCCCTCCTGCGAGTGAGTGTGAGCGTCCAGTTCTGCCTTACCCACAGGGTCGTGTTTGCGGAGCACCAGTTTCTCTCGGAGACGGTTCCTCTTGGTGTTGAAACAGACGCCCGTCCCAGCAGCGCTCATCATCTGGACCAGAACCGTCCTGGACCCGGAGACAACAGGTCAGCAATGACTCACTCTCCGGGTTCGAGAGTCATGACACAGAAACCTTTCCAGCATCTCCAACCTACTGCATATTCATTGTCACTTACTTGGACTTGGCCTTGGCCACTGAAACAGGAGAGAGAAAGAGCAGGTTCAGTGATGGACGATTTAACAGTTTACCCATTCAGCATGTTTAGACTCAAACTAGACAAGACATACGAACAAAAAACTCGCACTGAGAAGCAATGACAGTCGTAAAAACTGAAGGATAAAGCCCCCGGAAAACAACCCAGGAGTTACCGGTAGATACTCCTTCAGACACCGCCGAGTACTGACCAGCTATCACTGTGTTACTAGCAGCGTGGCTAACCGTGTTGTAATAGCAGCGATGCTAACCATGATATTGTAGCTGCTAAACTACCGTGATGCTGCAGCAACGATGCTAACCGGTTCACTATAGAGGCGATGCTGAACGGTTTAATGCAGCAGCGGTGCGAAGCATGTTTTTGTAGCAGCGATGCTAACCGCGTCACTAAAGCAGCGCTGCTAGCGGTGTTACTACGGTGGCGATGCTAACCGTGTACTTACTGTAGCAGCGATGCTAACAGCTTGTTTGTCAAGGGACGTTTGAAAATCTATTCTTAAAAGATAATACTTACTATTCACGACGGAGAGCAACATCCTGTAGACTTAACGACGGCTTGACCGGATGGCTATCTGACACACCGTTACGGTGCGAGAGTGGCAGGTAACCGTCGTAGATCACATTGAAAAGAGAACATCCGGTTGAAAGGACTGTATTTCCGGCGATACCCGGAAGTTCTCAGCTGCTTGTTGTTGGTCGGTTTTATTGTCAGCGGGAGGAAAATCATCATGATTCCTTCTTTATGTCTGCAATACATACACATATACACACCGGCTGAACCAGTTGCGCTCAAAAACTTTTCATACATATTTTAATTGTCCTATACTACATTTAAATAAGCATGGTGAATATTCGAAGAGTAGGTGTTCTTCGAGGGTTCTCCTGGATCTCAGTGAAATAAAGTACTGTCACGCTGTCTATCCGCTGTGCGACGGATGCCTCGATTATTTCAAAGGTTAAAGCCGTTGGAGATGTCAGGGATGAATTTATTGTGTTTGATTTTGACCTTGCTGCCGCTGCTCGCCGGTTTCTCTGCAGTTATGGACGTGTACTCTTTGTGCGGGCAGGCTGCACGGTGTCCTCGAGTGTCAGGAAAAGCGTCACCAAATAAAATGCATTATTATCATCAAAATTATTAATCATATGAAAAAGATCTTGGGTGAGGAATATCAATGTCATTTGGAAAAAAAAAATCTGATTAAACCAAACACCTTTGTGAAGCACAACACGCACACACACACACACACGCACACACACGCACACGCACCCACACTCACACACACAGTGCGGCTTTGGGAACGATTTCTGACTTGTACTTTCCTACTTTGCCCGTCATGAGACTTATAATGGATTATACTACATTGTCGGACAAACAATCATTTGTGACCTCTCTAACTGACGTTGACTTGATCCGTGTCTGCTGAAAGAAGGGCAGCACGTCGTTATTCACTTGCCAAGGTTTGGTCTTTTCCGCTCCGGGTCGGGACAGAGGTCCTGCTCAAGTGGAGAAGTTCAAGTATGTCTGGTCCTTTTGACGAGTGAGGGAAGGATGGAGCGTGCGATGGAAGGGGGGATCGCTGCGGCGTCAGCAGTGATGCAGACTCTGCGCCGGACCGTCTTGGTGAAGAAGGTACGTACAGCTTTGTCCACGTTCCTCCCCTCACCTATGGTCACCAGCTGGGTGTCGTGACCGAAAGAACAGGGCGGCTGGAATGAGCTTCCTCCTCAGGGTGTCCGGGCTCTCCCTTGGACGTCGGGTGAGGGGCTCACAGCAGAGTCGCTGCTCCAGATGAGGTGGCTCGGGCATCTGGTCAGGATGCCTCCTCTCCGGCCACGTCCAAGCGGAGGAGGTCCCGGGCAAGACCAGGACACGCTGGAGGCACCGTGTCTCCAGGCTGGCCGGGGAACGCCGCACGGAAATCCCGTTCCAGATGCATTTGTGCTGGTTGTTGTTATGATAGTTATTATTATTGCCACTGCTGTTGTCCTGAAAAGCAGCATTCATGGCCGCAGCTAGGAGCAATGAGGCCGCTGAGAACCGGCTGAGCAAAGGGATTGTGGTGGAGTCAAATCTCTGTCTGTGTTCTTGTCACGTCATGTATTTCTTGTTAAAACTCCACGTGTCTGTGAGGCATGGTCCGATTTTAAATCTAGTTACACTGTTCATTTCTGCCGAGAACATGGCCAAGCCAATGGAAGGCGTCCCGGTGGCAGAGCCCTCGGATCCCCCGTGGCTGGGTGTCATGTCTGCCTCGGGGAATCACATTCCAGGCTGGATTGTATGGGAAGATAAAAGGGCGCCTGGAATGCCCCTGATTGCGCTGAACTTGGCAAAGGATGCTGGTAATGCCACGCTGGAAGTCCCCTCCGCTCCTCAGAAGGAAGAGCTGTCCCTGAGGACCCGAGTCAAGGAAGTCCTTCCCACTTCAGTCCTCATTTTCTGAGCTCTTTGTGGCCGCGGCCCTCTTCTCCCCATCAGCCTGAGCTGGGGGTCCTCAGATGTTCCCTCGCTGAGCCGCATGTACGGACACACCAAGGTCTGAGTGTTCTTACAGAAGAAGGGCCGGAGGCTCCTGCCCCCCCGAACGTCAAGCCTGCTCGGACGTCATGGTCGATGAGAGCAGGGTTCTTCGTGCTGCTGAAGATGATGTTGCGGCTCGTCTTCTTCGTCACCCGTCCGCCCAGACCCCATGTGTCCGTCACCCTGAGCCACGCTTTTCTGCGCTGGTCACCGGGGCGCCTGAGCTGAAGGTCCCTCGCAGTATGTGGAGCACCCTCACCAGACAGGACGTCACAGATCTTTCTACAAGCCCAACACGGCTGCTGATGCCAAAGTGGACTGTTCTTCACGCCAGGATCTAAACACCTGGAATCCAGTTGTTTCCAAAGGTGAGGGAAAGGAGTGGCGGGCGCTGCTCGCTTTGGTTTGGGGACACAAACTGTCTTCACCCCGTCATTTGGACCAGGCGGTGAACCCAGGTCCTGCCTCCCTGGATTGTCCTTGGGACCGAATGAGAAGGTACCGGCCCAGACCTGCCGTCGGTCCCGGTCTCAGATCCTGACCGGCGTCACTCGGAGAGAAGGAGGTCTGAGAATAACGGCCGATGTTCCTTCCTGAAAGGAAGGCTGCGGGTTCCCGCCGGAGCCGGGATTAGTGGAGACAGAAATAGTGAGGAACGCCTGCTAATGAGGCTAAATGGACCTGCGCTGGTAACGGGGGGGTGAACCTGAACCCCATTGGTCCGGCTGTAACCAGGCAGCAGGCAGGATGTGTGCAGGAGCCTGCGTCACTCCAGGATCCTTCTGAGAAGGAGGCAGCGACCGCCAGCTCCATGCAGCTTCAGCCCCCCCACCACCCCCCACCCACCCACTCAGCGCTAAGCAGCCACTCCAGACATTAGCTTCTTTTTCTTTCCGCCACTTCATCACACTTCAGTGGATTTCACCAGCGCCTTCTCCGTGTCTGCAGCAGCCGAGGACCTGGTCCTGGCTCAGAGGCCACCCAGGCCAGATGCTTTACACTGAAACTGCTGCTGACAGTTGGTCATTTCTTCTCCCTTGTAGTCAGCTGCTCAGAGATGATGGCTTCATCTTTATTCAAGCGACACATGTAGGTCTGGAGGTGCCTCGCTGCTTCCTGGGGTCTCCTGCTCTCTGAGAGGACCTAATGTCCTCCTTTAAGGTCCATGGCTGGTCATCGTGCCGCCGCCCATTCCTGCTTCTGACCTCGAAGGACTCTCATCATCTCCCCCCGTCCGAGGTGCTACCTGAGCAATCAGCGAGGGCCCGGACGCCTGTCAGACGGCGAGATGCTGAGTCCCTCTGAGCAGCTCCAGGCAGGACTTCAACCACCTCCAGCCTGAACACCTCCGTCCGGCCCGCTTCGCCTTCCTGCTCCACCTGCCTCCGACAGAAAAGGGATGTTTCCATCTCCATGGTTCCGGACACACTCTGTGGTTTCATTCCCAGTCCTGGTGCATCGAAATCAGATCCTGAGATGGAGGAGGTCCTCTCTGTCCTCAGTGATCTGCTGGCTAACTCTCCCACCCAGGCATGTTGGAGGAGAAGCTGCTGGAGGGGTAAAGTTCCATTGATTTACTGAGCAAACCAATGAAGCTGTTCCAGAACATCTTCACAGCTCTTCCAAGCCTCCGTTAATGTCTGAAGGAGCTGGTGGAGGTGACCCAGACCTTCTGTTGTCACTGTGGCCTACATCAGACTGCTCATGCTCTCGCGCTGTGAGGATCTGGAGCTGCTGTGCGGCCACCGTCCTCTCCATGTTTCTCCATGTGTCTCCACATGCGTACGTGCCGGCGATTCTGTCACTCATGATGTCACACAGTGAAGTGCGTCTGGTTGCCATGGTTACGCCAATCTGCTGGCAGCGACACCCTCAGACTGGATTCCCAGGATGATGAAATGAAAAGATCTGACTGACGAGCACCATGAGATACTGTTTGGGCCTCGCAGTGTGTGTGTGTGTGTGTGTGTGTGTGTGTGTGTGTGTGTGTGTGTGTGTTTTATCCCAAAGGCTGACGTGGTTGTGAAAGCCACCTCCCTCTCTGCTCCATCTTCAGCCTGCACTCTATTTTTAGGACCTCCTGGCAGCTCCACGAGGGTCTGCTGCTCTCCACCGTGGAAGTGATGACCACAGCGTTGTCAGGAGTGATGTTATAAAACGGGCAGCCAGTGTGTCCTCCTCCCATCTGCTGCCTCTCCTCTGTTCCATGACGCAAAGCCTGAGTGGGAGTGGACAAACCTTCTGCTCCCTGGGAGGACTGAGTGGGCCGCCGCCATCCGCTGCCATGGAGGCAGAGGGAGGAGATGGAGTGGAGGGGGGCATGAAGAGGAGTCAGGTAGGAACCCCAGAGGAAAGGTGACCTGGCAATCGCTGAAGGGAAAGCAGAGCTGAAAGCAGGAGATAAGGAGATGGAGATAGGAGGTAGAGCCTGTCCTTCCATTGAATGACGAGCGAGGAAGAGGAAGAAGAAACACGTCTGAGTTTCAGGAGGATAGGACTTCTGTGGACTCCTGAGGTCTCCTCATATAAGGAGAAACATGCTTGACAACAATGAGTCTCCACCAAATGAAGAATGAAGGAACGGATCTGAAGGAAAGTGAATGTTTGGATCCTGATGTTTTGTTTGGTTGATCTCCATCCATTTGTATGAACTTACTTTCTCTAATGTGAGAAGGTCCAAACAAACACCGGACATTGATATCTATTGAAACTATCTATCTCCCTTTGAAGATAGATAGATAGATAGATAGATAGATAGATAGATAGATAGATAAATAGACGGATAGATAGATAGATAGATGGATGGTTAGATAGATAGATAGATAGATAGATAGATAGATAGATAGATAGATAGATAGATAGATAGATAGATAGATAGATAGATAGACGGATGGATGGTTAGATAGATAGATAGATAGATAGATAGAGAGATAGAGAGATAGAGAGATAGATAGAGAGATAGAGAGATAGAGAGATAGAGAGATAGAGAGATAGATAGATAGATAGATAGATAGATAGATAGAGAGATAGAGAGATAGAGAGATAGATAGATAGATAGATAGATAGAGAGATAGATAGATAGACGGATGGATGGTTAGATAGACGGATAGATAGATAGATAGATAGATAGATAGATAGATAGATAGATAGATAGATAGATAGATAGATAGATAGATAGATAGATAGATAGATAGATAGATAGATAGATAGATAGATAGATAGATAGATAGATAGATAGATAGAGAGATAGATAGATAGATAGATAGAGAGAGAGGGAGATGTGTCCCAAATCAATACAAGGGTGGACGCAGGTCTATGTCCAGTGTGTGACGGCTCTTCAGGTGGACCCAGGTGTTCCTGCAGGGTGTCCTGCAGCTCCCTCCTGGCTGGAGGTGTCCAGGTTGAGCTCAGGACCTCCGTCTGACCCCCGTCTTCCGCCCTCTTCCAACGCTGGCTACTTTGCCATTTGGCTAAATCCAGCTCTGAGGTAACGAGTGACACCTTCTGTTTCCATGCTTCCGGTTGCTAGGCAACCTCAGCAATTATGTCAGCGGCAGCAGAGGGAGGAAGGGAGGAAGTGCCCCTCCGAGGACCCCTGCCTCCGCTCGTGCACGCCGCGCTTCCCCGCGCACGGCCCGCCGCCGGGGCCCGGTCCTTCGGCCAAACGTCGGTGACGAAGGTCCCGCAGCTCCGGTAGATCTGGTCCCTCACAGGCGGTCCAGAAGCAGCGGCTCTGAAGGACAAACATGGAGGAGGCACCGGTACCGCGGCGCTCTACTGCCCCCTGCTGGGCCCCGCAGCCGCAGCCGGAGAACGCACGGAGGAGTTCTTCTGAGCTCCAACGAACCAGAGGTCCGTCGGAGGAGTTCATCTGGTTTTCTCGGAGCCTATCGACCGCCGGGGTTCCTTCACGTCCGAAGCACCAAACAAAATACAAGTCCACCTGAGCTTCTGGGCCGGCAGCGGCTGGACGTAGAAGATGAAGAACCTAGTTCCTTCACTGAGAAGACTCCGGATCGCTGCGTTGCCCTCCTGATTCTGCTCCAGAGGCTCAGCAGGCGAGATAAGGATGACGTGGCTCAGGGGGCCCAAGCGCTCGTCCCTGGAAACCAACATCCCTGGTTGGATTCCCGCTTCCTCCTCGCCTGTCCAACTGCCCTCACTGCTCCCCTGCTGCTCCTCAGCAGTCTTCTCCTCATGGTGCATCCATGATGGCTTCAAAGCAGAACTCACATTTAGCTGATGTTGTGCTCTGTGTACGACGTGACAATCAAGGTATTTCCTCTTTGGTCCGTACACCAACGCGTCTTCATCCTCTGAAGCTCAGGGCCTGGACCCGGCTCAGATCCGTCCTGGGCTCGGGTCCAGCTCCTCGCCCCGGGGTCGACGGGTCAGAGGTCACATATGAAATAATGTCACCTTTGATGTCAACCAAAGCATGTTCCGGAGGGCCGGCTTCTCCAGGTGGCTCTGGGTGGTCACCTTCTCTGAAGGGACAGAAAGAGGATCTACTTCTCATGTCGTGAGACGGTCGGTTGTTGTCCTTCAGACGTTTGTCAGACTGAGGCTGGAAAAACCTGGTCATCTTCATCTCTATGACGACTGGGCCTCAACAACCGGAGATGAACCTAAGATGGAGAGGATACAGATGTTAGTTTTCCAGGAACTCGTTTGAAACCGGAACTGAAAACCAGAACTTCTGGAAAAATGGGTCACAAGTCCTCCTGACATCAGCAGCCCATCCTGGGGAGGGTTCAAGACCTCTGACCACTTCACTGTGCACGTGTGTGTGCGTGCGTGTGTGTGTGTGTGCGTGTGTGTGCGTGCGTGTGTGTGTGTGTGCGTGTGTGTGCGTGCGTGTGTGTGTGTGTGCGTGTGTGTGTTGGGGGGGGGGGTTCCCACAGGGGGCCTTTCTGTGTTGGGTCTCCATGTTCTCCTCACGTCTGCACGGGTTCTCCCTATGGTATCCAGTTTCCTCCCAGCTCCAGACACCTGCAGGAGGACCTTCTCCCCTGGTCAGTGGCTGAGGGACACCAGTAGAAGATGAATAAAAAACTTTTTGATTGTCCTTCTCTCTCAGCCTGGCTTCTTCTCCTTTGTCCAGCACTGCCCTGGAGAGGGTTTGATAAATGACACTGTCATTATTATCATCACCATTATCATTATCATTATTAGCAGTATTTTATTATTAATATTGTTATCATCACCACCATTATTCTCATTATTATAATAATTATTATTATTATAACCATTATCATTATTATTATTATTATTATTTTATTAATATTATTATCATCACCACCATTATTATCATTATTACAATAATTATTATTATTATTATCATCATCAACATTGTCATGAATATAATTATCATCTCTATTATTATTATTATTAACATTATTATTAACAATAATATTATTAATATTATCATCAATGTTGAAATTAATATTATTATCATCTCCATTATTATTATTATTATTGGCATTATTATTAATAATAATAATAATATTATTATCATCATCAACGTTGCCATTAATATTATTATCGTCTCCATTATCATTATTATTATTTATTATTATTAACATTATTATTATTATTATTATTATTATTAACATTATTATTATTATTATATTATTATTGTGTATGGGAGAAGAAAAGAGCAGCTTCCACCAAAAACAAGTCCTCCACTGATTACACACACACACACACACACACACACACACACACACACACACACACACACTTATATGTAGTAGTAGAAGCACTGATGTTCTCCTCTTCATGGAGGAATGGAGATGTTGACAGACACCAGAGCAGCTCCAATGGTTCCTGAGGTTCTACATGTTTGCTGCAGTTTGGGTTCCACATAAGCCTCCCCCCCCCAAAAGAAACTGTAGTACTTTCTTGTACAAATACCCCTGTGAGAGTATATGCAGTACTAGTGTTCCAGAGAGTATTACTGCATCCAGAAGGAGAATCACTACTTCCATGGAGGACGCCAAGGATGCCCTGGGCAGCTATCTTCTACTGGGGAGGAGAGCCGTGGGGGAGAACTGGGAGGAGAACCATGGAGGAGAACCAGGCAGGAGAACCATGGAGACGAACAGGGGAGGAGAACTAGTGAGGAACATTGCGTAAGCTGTCCTGTGCCTCCGAGTTCCTTTCTCAAGCGGCGAGGAGAAAATAGCAGCCTGGACTAAAAGTAGCCTCCTCGCCATCAGTGGTGCCCACGCTTTCCGCCAGTGGGTCAGTGGGTGACGGATGAGAGGAGGACAGCAGGGGGAGGAGAAGGAGGACAGGAGGAGAGGAGTCGCTGGGCTGGCCGCCGCGCAGGAAGGAGCGTGGGCCTCCAGCGGGGAGGAGGAGGCCGAGGGCTGAAGGTTCCTAAAACGTCAGCAAACACATCAGCGCTTCCTGGAGGAGCGCCCGACCATATATGGTAGGCCAGACGTCCTCTGGGCTCGCAGCGCCACCCGCTGGAGACAGGGGGTGCCGGACAACCAGGGACGGGCCGCGATCTCAGACAACTTTTGGGATGAACTTCCGTGGAGCTTCTGACCTCCGACGGACAGGAAGTGACTCAACCTGAATGAGGAAGGAACCTTTTCTGAAGAACCTGACCCAGAGATCATTGTTTCCACTGAACGCTGAGAAGACGCCTCCTCTTACTGTCAGAGAGGAATTGAGAAACACACACACACACACACACACACACACACACACACACACACACACACACACACACACACACACTCACACACACACACACACACACACAAACACACACACAAACACACACACACAAACACACACAAACACACACACACACACACACACACACACACACACACACACACACAAACACTAACACACAAACACACACGCA